>JAKCPI010015233.1:0-127535 GCA_023213315.1 Euborellia annulipes
AAAAATAGATTTATTTCGGTATCTGAGGCCATTAAGACCCTGTCATTATTTATTCCAATTAAACGTAAATTCATATGATAAGTAGATTTTTTTTTTGTTCTGCCCTTTTTGGCTTACAGCCATTGGGCTAAAAGTCGTTACAAAATATATTTATGTATAACCAAAACAATTTAAATAAAATAATACAACAATATAATTACCATAAAAACCCAATACCCAAAACAATATATAGTTTTTTTTTTTTTAAACATTCACACTTTTTTCCCATTCACGCTCACATTCACACACACATTCATACAGTCTTCTCGGCAACTTAGGCCATATAACTTTTTACGATAACCGTTATTATATAAATATATTTATTGGGAGTCCAGGCATTCTTATTTAAGCCATTTGGTATCCAAATGGCTTAAATAAAATCATCAGACTGCCTGGGGTCCGAACCCGCGACGTTTGGTATACGAGGTTAGCACGCTAACACCTACTCCAAGCCCCGAGGGCAATATATAGTTTACAAAAAACAGTATAAAAATATAGTCTAGAAAAACATTATATACAAAAAAACATTGTTAGTAAAGAATAATGTACAAACACAATAACTATCAAAAACATTATATTGAAGAAGAAGAAGAATTTTTGTTTAAATGTACCGACTCATTTTAAGCGATAAAAATTATTATCCAAGAAACAGCACAAGTATAATTTCATTCAAAATTCGAAGTTTAAATTTGAAAAATAATTTGTCTTAAATTATTTTATTCTGCAAGTACAACAACCTGCAATCTCAAAGTAAACTTTCAAATTTTGAATTAAATTTATTATTCAAACAAGGCCCTACCTAGTTAAATTTATTATTTTTGTTGTTTTTTTTCTGTATTTAAACAAACTTTTTGTTAGATAAGTAAATTGTTTACCTTTCAAATTGATTCATAGTCTCTTAAATAAATGATAAAATAGCATCAAAATATAAAGAAAATTTATTTTATCAAAAAACTCCAACCATTTGACGCTTACTTCTTCAAGACTAATTGAATAAATAATAAAAAATTTTCCTAGATCTGATTGACTATCTCGGGTTGTTGAATTATCAAGTCTCAAGGAAATATTTTAAATAATAATAAAATTAACTTTAACTGCCTCTCATGTTGCTAGGAAGTTGTTTCATTAAATATAACCGCTATATTAATACTACAGTATATTAGATTAAATTGAGTTCTTTAGTGGTAATGAAATTATCTCCAACTTTTCTAGACTAGGAACCTACCGAAGTTCCGGTTTCGGCCAAAAATTCTGGTTTCGGCCAAAAAGCAGTCGAAACCTGTATATGAAAAGATGGGATGTATACCTAACTAGTATACTAAAAAAAAAATAAAAAAGGTCGAATGAGATTCACACTTAGAAAAAAAAAAAAGATAAAATGATTTTCGCAAGAGTGAAAAATGGAAATTTAATTTTAAGAAAAAAATTTAAAACCAGTTTCGGTTAGAGTTTCGGCTGAAACTAAAAATGAAGCCATAATTCGGTTTCGGCTGAAAATCTTGTTTTGGTCGGACCCTATTCTAGACCAAGAACAAACAGGATTTGATTTGTGTTTACAACTTCAAAAAAAAAAACTTGTTCTCGCATATGAAAAAAACTTAAATGGGTTAAATTATTATAAATAAATACATTCTGAATTAGCATGTAATTTGAAATAAATATGCAAATGTGCGATTGCGCCTGGTAATGGATGTAAGCCAGCCAGCTAGCAAGCCATTATTATTCCTCACTCATTGAATTTCTCTCTTCCTTCTCCTGTTGATTAATTCCCGGCATCTTCTTCCGGCTCAGCATCCAGCATCCCTCATCTGTTTACTCTGGAGCATGTGAATTACGATCGCCCCCCACCCCTTTCAAACGCAACCGCAAAACCAACCAACATTATTCGTGTTAAGCAATGATTAGCATACAACTCGAATTTTATTTTTAGGTTATAAACTGAAAATTTTCAAGAGGCGACATCCAACCAAACAATGGATATTAATAGCCGACGCTTCGCTGCAACGGAGGTAGATAAGCCATCTGGAGCTTGTTTTTTTTATAAACCTGACGAAAAAAAAGATAAATTCCTGTTAATAATAGATTATATAAACGGTTGAGGAAATTCACCAATAAATTTGTCTATAAAAGCTCTGAGACGTAATTCTGAAATATCATTAATTATAAATATTTAGAATCAAAGGTGATTATTTTTAGGGAGGTTATACTATTTTTGTAACTCATTTCGGGTCTTAGTACCACCACTAAATTGATCTATTTACTTAATTTCAGGAAAAATAAACAAAAGCCAAGGTTTAAAAGGTTTTTTTTTGGGCGGCCAACTTGCAGATCACATCAGAAATAAAATAAAATAAAAAAAAAAAAAAACTTCTCTTATTTCGATTCAACGTTATCGTTGATTAATGACATTTTTATATGTTTACTTTGTTTTATTTCTAGTTTTTGAAAACAACCCTTGAATAGTCGATATATGCGACTAAATTCAAGTCAAAATTAATTGATGTAAAATTAATTTTCGTGGTTGCCAATCAAGGTGAGCGTACTTCGAAACTTGACTAAACTTAACTAATGTGGATTAGGTCCAGAGTGGACTTGAGAGGAGGTCACACACCGGGGTCTGACCGGAATGACCAGACTAACCTTGTGCTTAGTTTGTAAGATTCGTTTTAGTTATATATTTAGTTAAGAGTTCCAAATGGTTATATGTATATAAACATTTTTTTCTTTTAAGACAGTGGTTTCCAAACTTGATGTTACCACCCCTGCTTTAAAAAATATTTAATGGTATGACACCTCCCTCTCCTCATACAAACAAAGATTTATATTGCTAAAAAATTTATTAATACAAACTATAAAAAATTCGATGTCGAGATTTTGATGGGAATGAGATCCTCTGAATCCAAAAAAGTGGGTCCCGCACTCTGCGGACATAATATCTCAAGAACGAAAAGAGCTAGGAGATTGAAATTTGGTTTGAAAGTCTTTTATCAAAATGTTTTATATAATTTATACATTTTTTATTACGAAATCATACATATAGATGATTCGCAATTGTCTTTCAAGATTGCCTACTTGCTAGCAATAGGAGAGGAGGGGGGAGACAACAGTCGGGAGTCAGGATGACAGCTTTGTTAGGAGGCGATTCATCGTCGACAAGCGCATCGTTATCGTTAGTCCCACTGAATCGCACTGTCATCGTTCAAACTTCTTTCGCATCCCAAACAGGGGCTTAAGTTTCCTCCTCTCCTTAAAGCAAAACCTACAACAACAACAATAATGATAATAACAAGAATACAAAACGATCTCGAGAAAAAAAATGCCTTCTGAATAAAAAATTTAAACGAGGCTATTATATTTCTGGCCAGTGAATAATAATAATTTTAATAACGCACCTTCGTTCAAAAGGAAATTCTTTGTGATTATATAACAGAAGATTGGGCGTCTGGAATTAAGTCCAGAGTATTTGCAACAGTGATAAATTTAAATTTTTTTCTGTTTATAATAATTGGAATTTATTTTTAAAAAATGACTATATTTAGGCGTATATATAAGTAAACTTTGAAAAAAGTTTAATAAGATTCGAAACAGAGGGGGGGGGGAGATTGGAAACAGTGAAGAGGAAAAGCCGCCAAGATCGTTGCTGTCATACAGGTCCTGAGAAATCAGAGTGTGGAATGTCCCACGGGACTAAATAAAAATATATACAGTATATAAATACTAACCCCAAAATGGTCTCAGCAGCCGAAAGGAGGAAAAAAAGAGAAAAGGTTTGAAAGCCTGATATCAATCGGGTAAGTTAATGAATATTCATTTTTTATTTCGTGTATTTTGAATAAATAAAAAATAAATATGATATTATTTTCTCCAATTATGAAAAGAAATAGGGAAATAAGAAAGTG
This sequence comes from Euborellia annulipes, assembly GCA_023213315.1. Lineage (NCBI taxonomy): Eukaryota > Metazoa > Arthropoda > Insecta > Dermaptera > Anisolabididae > Euborellia > Euborellia annulipes. The sequence goes on from JAKCPI010015233.1 coordinate 3,939, forward strand.
AATTATCAAAGCACTTTTCGACTTTTGGATAAATTGATTTAAAGCAAAAGATCGTATACTTTGAAGCATACCAAATAAGGGCGGATCGAAAATAGGGTTGGTTTCGGAGGCTGAATCGATTTTCGATTTTAAAATCAAAACCAAATAATTGATTTTGAAAAAAATCGATTTTTTTTTACAAAAAAATTTTGCGTTGTGCCCATAAGTTAATTTGAAGGGTTTTCCTTACTTTTTCAAGCCCTTTTTGGGACAAGAAAAATAGAACATTGCTTTTCTTGTCCCAAAATCTATTTTTGCTTTTTTTTACTTTTTTAAAAACAACAATATATGTATTTTTTTTTTTTTTTAAAAAAAAACACATCTCTGGATTTTTAAATTAGTTTTTTTTTGGGATTTGAGAAAAAATTTTTTTTGAAATAAAATTTTAATTTTTAATAATAAATTTGTATTTTTATATATGTTGGTAAGAAACAAAAAAAAGAATCCACCTTTGAATTAAAGAAAGTAAAAAAAAATTGTGTGCTGTGCGACCAGTCACACCAGACTGCCCCCCCCCCCCCCCCCCCCGAGAAACTTCTCTGGATTCGCTCATATGCGGTTCCACAACTGAGTAGTAACTGACAAGTAAAATCGAAAATCAATCGTCAAAAATAGATTTTTTCGATTTTTTCAAAAAACTAAATCGATTCGAGTTTGAATGGAAAAATCGATGCTCAAAATATATTTTCGATTAAAATCGAAATCGAATCGACCAAGCGTATTCGAAAACTGAGGATGTTTTCGAATCAAGCTGGCCAAAGTGTGGTGATGACTGATTTCAAACATTTTTAAAGCGTTTTATTTTATTCTTATTAGGTGAGGCAACTTTTGCTCACTTGGCCGATTCGAAAAAAAAAAATTTTTTTTTATTTTCGTCATTTTTTTTCATCCTAAGATAAAAATCAATCAATTTTAAAATTTTTCAAGGATTTTTTTCTTCTTATTTGATGAGACAGCTTTTGCGCATACAGCGATAAAAAAAAAAACGCTTTTTTCGACTCACAGTAAGACATACACACCAAATGAGATTTAATACAGCAGAAATTTTACATCAAAAGTCCTTAGGCCCTACTTTGGATCATTTCAGAATAGAAACAGGAGCATAGGCAGACAATTTTTTTAGGCATGGTTTTTGGAATTGACCACCTAGATCAATGCTGTCGAAGACTTAAAAAAAAAAACTATGAGAAGGAAAGGACTTGATGGCTTACAGCAATATAAAGTGTAATTTTTGGTTAAAATATTAATCTGTGTAGACTAGGCAATATATGGTAAAAAAAAGAGAGTTTACCATTTACGTTTCATGGCTTCTATTGTTTCTATTAGTTAACAACGTTGATTAATAAGATTTTTAAAGATGTTGGCTATAATTTATAAAATCGTAGGAGTGGGTAGAAATTGCTGTGATTTTGGCAATAAATAAAAATCAATTTGGTGAGTTTTATTTTCCGTATATTTCGGATGCATTAACAGCGATCCCTCATCAGCGGCTGAAAATTATAAACAATATGAGTTGAAAAGACACAATGTACAATAATATTAAAAATTTTCTCAAAACACTATTTCACAAAATCATAATCTTACCCAACTCACACTATGAAACCACATAAGGTGTTAACAAATTGTTTTATCGGAGCGATTCGTTGATTTATTGAGCACATACTTGGAAAGTGATTCATTCTCTAATGAAAGATTTTATTCTCTCTAATTACAATTAATATGTTAATATTTTAATTTTATAAAAGTGATTAAACTCAGACAGGTCATTTGCATAGGGTCAAATAAAATACTTGGCCGGATTTAAAACGTTTTAATAAAGATTTGAGATTATCTATAAGAATTCCCTATTTCTTCCTTTTAAATTTTAATATTGAATTTTTTTCCTTTTTCTTTATTTTTGTTTTGTAGGGGTGTCTAATCAACGGTACGTTAGGATTATGAAATATTTATAAGGTTTTTGTACCCATCTATCAAAAACTCTGTATCAACTTTAAAATTGACTGCTTTATTTATATTTTTTTGAATATAGCAAGTCTCCTTAAAAAATCTCTTATATCTATTTCCCTCCCGCGACATTATTTGAATGTTGTCAATATTAAAGTCAAAATTATGTCCCGTGTTTATGGCGTGTTGGGAGAGACCTGTTCGTTGTTGAGGATTTTTGTTTAGCACTGATCTGCGGTGCTCTTGGACGCGAACATTTAAAAACCGCCCTGTGTTCCCTATATAGACATTGTTGCAATCTGTGCAGTTTATTTTATAGACAACATTTTTTGTCTTTTCTTTCGGAACTAAGTCCTTAGTGTTATATAAAGCCGAAAGGTTGCCCAATGACTTCGGAACCACTTCTATTTTGAAATTATTAAAGAGCGCCTTGACTTTATCAAAGACCGGGATATATGTTAAGGGGAAATAATTAATGGTGTCAACTTTTTCTTTTTTAGATTTTACTTGCATGAAATTTTGTTTGACATTTTTAATTATATTGGCAACTAGTGGTTTGGGATAATTGTTTTTACCGGCAATATATTTGAATTTATTTGTGTTTTCTTTCCAGTAAGTTTGGTCACTCAATCTGAGGATCCTATTAAATGTGCCTTTAAGTACATTGATTTTATGTGAAGGGGGGCTAGGTGATAAATAATTTAAAAGGCGTTTACTTGCGTAAGGTTTTTTATACCAATTTATTTCGATGTTGGGACTTTTGTTAATTAATAACATATCTAGAAATGGAATCTTGCCCTCCTTCTCCACTTCGTATGTGAATTTGATTGAATTATTAAATTTATTCAAATTATCGAGAAACAAAGGGATGTTCTCTTCTCTAATCGTTGTGATCGCGTCATCTACGAATTGGAAAAAGAAAGGGGGTCCCATCTCTTTTATAATTGTTTGGTGTATTTCATACATCACCATATCAGCAATGGCTGGAGCCAAATTTATCCCCATTGCTAGTCCCCTCTTTTGCCTATAAAATGACCCTTCGTATGTGAAATAACCATTGTTTAAATCCCATGTTTAAATCCGGCCAAGTATTTTATTTGACCCTATGCAAATGACCTGTCTGAGTTTAATCACTTTTATAAAATTAAAATATTAACATATTAATTGTAATTAGAGAGAATAAAATCTTTCATTAGAGAATGAATCACTTTCCAAGTATGTGCTCAATAAATCAACGAATCGCTCCGATAAAACAATTTGTTAACACCTTATGTGGTTTCATAGTGTGAGTTGGGTAAGATTATGATTTTGTGAAATAGTGTTTTGAGAAAATTTTTAATATTATTGTACATTGTGTCTTTTCAACTCATATTGTTTATAATTTTCAGCCGCTGATGAGGGATCGCTGTTAATGCATCCGAAATATACGGAAAATAAAACTCACCAAATTGATTTTTATTTATTGCCAAAATCACAGCAATTTCTACCCACTCCTACGATTGTTCATTTGGCACACCACAACTTTAATTGTTATAATTTATAAAATATCTGATACAACATTTTATAATCTATAGAAAAACTGTGGTGAAGAGTAGGAAGAAAAATAATTTAAGGCACATTGTAATAGTGGGAAAAAATATTTCAAGAGAAGTGAATATTGGTGGATTCTGTCTGATTGGTGGTGGAGGTTTCAATTTCTTCTATTAAAACTTAGAACGCGATATGAATATGCATTATATGTAAAATTTCTAGTGTTAATTTTCTGATGTCAGGAAATCTTCTATTTATTATAAATTCTTTTTTTTTTTTTTTTGCCACCACTACCTTGAAAATCTTCCCCTCAGCGCTCGAAAATTTGACTAGAAACATCACTTATTTCTCTCCGAGTTTAATATAATCAATTTTTTTTTTTATTTACAATTCACAGAATTAAAAGAAAAACCAAAGAGGAATCTTCATTTTATTTAGTAATTCTTTTTTATCAGAGTTTATTTTTTCACGGACTCGTTCATATTTTGATTTCTTAAAGCGGCTTAAAAATATTATAAGATCCCTTAAAATAGAAGGAGCCGATTTCTTAGTAAAAACTCTCATAAATATGAAGGGGTTGACACCACTTTTAAAATATATATGTATGTATATTATATACTACTAGTTTAAGCAGAACTCTCTAAATATTTATATAGATTATTTATAGCTATATTCATTTCTGTTTTATTCACACGGTTAAAGCGAGAGAGAGAGAATTTAAATATTGCCTATAAATCTTTATGAATCGCTACCAAGTGGGGGAGGAACAGAAAATGTTTTGTTTTGAAGCCGATTCCTCTTCAAGTCCCCTTTGGCCACAATAGTTTACAAACTGAGCAAAACTCTTCGGCAAAAATAGACATAGGGAAAGATTGAGAGAGAGAGAGAGAGAGAGAGAAGAGAGAGAGGGAGAGATGCCGAAGAACAAACAACTTAAAATTTGCTAATTTTTTGTTATTTTACTTTAAAATATTCCCTAGGCTGATCAGAGCAAACATTTTTCAATCAATCAATAAATTTAAAGATAGGTAAAAAATGAAATGGGTGAAGCAGCTAGAATATTTTTTTATTGAAAGTACTTGAAGGCGAAGTTTCGGTCATTTCAACCATTTTCAGGGCCAATATTATGAATAGAAAGTAAATAGGGCAGTTAGAAAAATTGACGGGATAATATTAAAAAATCTGGTGTGACTAGTCGCACAGCACACAACTTTCTTTTACTTAATGTAATCGAAAGATGTGTACTGTGTTTGTCACACCAGATTTTTTTGTCATTTAATTAACATACAGTATATTTTGGCAGTACGGTACATACGAATTTCAAGATGTACAATTTATAAGTATGGGAAAGCCCTCGGGGCGTGGTGTAGAGGTTAGCGTGCTAACCTCGCATACCAAACGTCGCGGGTTCGGACCCCAGGCAGTCCGATGATTTTATTTAAGCCAATTGGATACCAGATGGCTTAAATAAGAATGCCTGGACCCCATATAGGTATATTTATTCAATAACGGTTATCGTCAAAGTCTTAAATGGCCTGAGTTGCCGAAAAGACGTGAATGTGTGTGTGAGTGTGAGTGTGAATGAGAAAAAAGTGTGAAGTATGAGAAAATATTTATATTTTGTTACCATGGCACAGTGACGGCGCTAGCTTATTCTCAGCGGGGGGGGGCAGGAGTGGGGCAAACTTATCAACAGGGGGGGGGGCAATCAATAAATATATATGCTACATCATCAGAGAAACAAAAAACCTGGTGTGAGTCGTGACACCAGATTATTTGTGTCGACCTTAGGAACCGACAGAAGTTTCGGATTCGGCCAGTTTCGGCTAAAAAAATTCTGGTTTCGGCCAAATTTCAGCCGAAACTTCGCCCTGCCCTAAACCTGAGTTTGAAAAGATGGTATGATGCTCGTATACTAAAAAAAAAAAGAAAAAAACGTCGAGAAAAAGTTTAAAAAAAGATTCGATTTCGGCTGAAAATCTTGTTTCGGTCGGACTCCAGTCGACATAGGCCTATATTTAGTTTCCAACAGTACGGAACATTAGAATTCAAGGTGTAAAATTTATAAACATGAGAAAATGTCCCTATGGCAACCATTTCTCCTATCTTTCCTATAAAGTACAAGAGTAAAGTGTGCCCAATGGCCGCTGGCTGAAAGGGCGGAATAAAAAAAAAAAAAAAAAAAAAAAAGAGTAAAGTGTGTTTCAAAAGATTCCAAGGGCAAAAAAAAAAATATACATTTTAAAGAGGATCTAAAAAATGTCACTCCACTGTATCTTACCGAATGTCGTACAGGGAAATATTTTCAGTTTTGGTTGGCATGCTTCCTCCTGAGAAGTATGAAAGCCCAGAAATTTTTCTGAAAGATATTGGCTTTGGGCAGAATTTCTCAAAATCAGTATCAATTTCTTTTAATTGAGATGTATAGCTGATAATATGATTTATTTAAGGATCGGAAAATCTTCAATGAGCAACGCAGCTAATCGTTTTTCAATTTTTATTTAAGTATAAAGTGCCAGGGCCAACGTTTCGGTCACAATGGCTTGACCCTGATGATGGTCCTATATGCGACCGAAACGTTGGCCCTGGCACTTTATACTTAAATGAAAATTGAAAAACGATTAGCTGCGTTGCTCATTGAAGATTTTCCGATCCTTAAATATATCAATTTCTTCTGAATCACTTGAGCTTGATTCATATCACTTGAGCTTGATTCATAGCTGGTGGATTTACACTTGTACTCAAAGAAGAAATTTTTTTTTTTTAGATTGGGGCTCAATAAAGTTTTTTTTTTTTAATTTAGGTCTTTTTCGGCATTGAAGGCCATTTAGACCCCGTCTCTATTTATTTTATTTCAATTCGATTGGTAAAGTTATCGGATATTTTAAGGAAAAGATAATAATTTTAGAAATTTTTTTTATTTGGTTTTCGAGCTGATTGGGGGGGCATCCAGGGGGCAGAGGTCCTTACCGGGGTGGGGCGCATGCCCCCCTAGCCCCCGTAGCGCCGTCACTGCCATGGCAACTATTTCTCTTATCTTTTCTATGAAGTACAAGAATAAAGTAGTCTTCAAGGGAAATAAAAAAAATAAAAAAAAGTAGTCTTCAAAAAGATTTCAATGGCAAAATGAGAATATACTTTTTAAAGAGCATCTAAAATATAAGGGATTGTGGAACTGTGGAATCTTTATCACAATATTCAATAGAATTTCTTTTCGGGTAGGCCTATATGAATTAATAAATATTTATTTATATAAATTTCCTCGCGGCTTACATAAGCGATGTATTCAGTATAATATCTTAAATATTGTATATGTAATTTCTTATTTAATAAAATTTGTGGTCTTCTCAATTATTCTGACTAGATTGCACCTGGTCGACGGAGAAATTTGTGGCGTCGAATTTGGGTCCATTTCTCTTGATAAATAAAATTGCTTTCTAAGCGAATTCATATACCCGAATGCCTGGCTGTGGTCTAGTGGTAAGAGCACACCGAGTATAAATTACTCCCGGCGGCACACCCCCACCCCCCTTAGAAATATGAATCAATAAATATTTAATTATATAAATTACCCTCGCGGCTCACATACGCGATGTATATAATATCCTAAATATTGTATATCTAATTTCTTATTAACAGTTAAATATATCTTGACTCAAAAAAAGCCCACGGGGCTTGGAGTAGTTGGTAGCATGTCTACCTTCTATACCGAACGTCGCGGATTCGGACCCCAGGCAGTCCGATAATTTTATTTAAGGCATTTGGATACCAAATGGCTTAAATAAGAATGCCTGGACCCACAATATGTACATTAATCAATAACGGGTATAGTTTAAAGTTAAATGGCCTAAGTTGCCGAAAAGACTGTGCGAATGTGAGTGTGATTGAGAAAAAAGTGTGAATGTTTAAAAAAAAAAAGACTCAAAAAAAATCTGGTGGGCCTAGTCACACCTGATTTTTTACTTTTAGTCTTTGAACTTGAAGGAATCAATCATATTAAGACTAAGTCTTTGTAGTTTTTAAATTACAGTTATTATACCGGACATTGTAACCACCATTCAGTACCGTATAAGATACAAGAACCAATCCTGGAAAACATTAATAACTTTGATGATGATATTCTTTGCCAATATTTTTATCATTTCTCGTTTTTTTTTAAAGAATTTTTTTCGAGAATGTTGAATTCTCTAAAAAGAAGAGAAAGAAGAAGGAATGATCTCTTTTGCTGCGTGTTATTTTGTCTTTGTATTTCCAAACATCAGCGTTCCGATTTAGCTGCGTGTGTTTGTTAATGTTATCGTGGTGGTGTGTGTATGTGTGGGAATGCGTGGGTGGGGTCGTCGGCGCCCCGCAGTCTGGCTGCCAGGGACGAGGATGGAAAAAGCAGGCGGCAGGAAGTGGAGCCAGCGTCGGGTTACCCGGGACCCCGGGACCCAGGACACACCCACACCCACGCACTCATACCCTTCGGGTAGAACAAGTCGGCCATTGACAGCCCCCAGGACCCCTTAGGTCCCCGGGGAATTAGAAAGAAAAACCTTTCAGGGGACCAACGCCAAACTCCATCAATCACTTGCCCCATCATCTTCATCAGCAGCATCATCATCGTCATCGCCCATTCATAATCTCCTTTTCTGGAATTTCTCGAGTAGACCTGCTGACTTCTTGAAGATGATGATGCTACTCTTCTTACTTCTAGATCAAAGTCATCCCTTTGTTTGACAGGAACATTTAAAGAGGGACTTTTTAGAATGAAACTAAATAAGGTTATAGGCTCTACTTATGTTTGAAGAACTTACAGATAAGAAGAAAGAATCGAAATAACTACAATATACTGTATATTCAACTGACAATAAGTCTTTATAAATGTGGCTCATTATTATTCATGGTCTTACTCGATTAGAGATTTTACGAACAAAATAAAAAATGAGGAAGAATAAATAGACTATATGATGAAGAATTACAAAGAGGAACTGATATTCCCTCGCTTCTGAAATTGATGATGACTAGCCAGTATTTAATCTATACCTGATGGTATATTTCAGCTTTCATCTCTTCAACAAAAAATTCCTTGATATTTGAGTTGTCATTTCTTTTTATATGCTAATTCTTGCTTCTTCTCTTCATTTTATTAGAATCCAAGTGGCTAGTGGGTGAAAAGATTTTTCCATCGCATATTGGTGGTGCTGATTTTACAACAAATATTTACGTTATATTTTATTTTGTTTTTCAGACTGAATTGTTCTGAAGAAGTCTTATATACTCTGAAACATCGACAAGTAGAGGGAGAAGTTATCTTAAATAAACTGGCCTGTCTATAATCTCCCCATTTCTCCACCCTTCTTCAAAAAAGACTCTAGAAGAAATTGTAAAAATTTTTAAAAACTCTTAATATTTTATTAAAATCGATTACTTTGATAATCGTGTTACATAAATGCATTATAAAAAAAAATTAAGAAATTGATTATAAGGGGGGTTATATAGCGGATGCCGTTAGAGTAAACAGGACGATAAATCTATAAATAAAGGAGAGACGAATGGAAGAACTCTAATTGATTGGTATTACGTTTATTTCATTTGTACTGTATTTAGATTTTCTCCCTTGTTTTACTGACAAGTGAGTTGTTTTATTCACCCATCATCTTTATTTATATACAGACATTTTTGTTAAATCAGGCTTTTTGCCAAAGCAAAATGTACAAGGGTTCTCCCCCCCCCCCTCATCTATATGAAATTGTGAACGATCATATTATTTTTCATGTGGGTTTAATTTTTTTTTTTTTTTTTTTTTTTTTTCAATATATTACGAAGTGATTTAAACAAAAAGATTTGCATTACCCATAAGCAATGTCTGGAGGGTTGTTGGTTTAGCCGAAAAAGAGAGAAAATAAAACTTTCTTTAACAACGTTTCGATCTCAAGTTGTGCTCTTCATCAAAAATAATAGCTAATACACGAAGATTAGCCTTTTTTTTTTTTTTTTATAATATAAAGTTAAAAGTCTCAGTAAGTAAAAGTTAAAGCTTTCACAGTTGTTGTTATCATCTATAATATGAAGCGCTAGCCACTGACTTCCGTTATGTTCCTGTATACCACTTTCTCTCGCTGAATGGCTAGAGACAAAGGAAGTTGAGCCAGTGAGGGAAATTTAAATCTTCAAGTCAGAGAGGGAAATTTAAAACTTTACTTTCCAAACGGTGAGCAAGAATAAATTTGATGCATTTGCTCTCCGGAAGCGAGCAAGGGGTCCAGGGGGCGCAGCCCCTTGTTAAATAAAAATTCATGATTTCGGGTAAAATGTATAGAAAAATATTTATATTTTTGTTACCATCTCTCCTATTCCTCTCCATTTTCTCTATGGTGAACAAAGGTAAAGTGGACTTCAAATAATTTTGCGAATATACTTTTTAAAGAACATCAAAAAAATAATTATTTTATGAATTTTAATCAAAAGAGTTAGATATTGAGAAAATAAAAAAAACTAAAAGACCATATAAGAAAAGTACTAGAACTTTTTGGTCGAGTATTCGGTCTTACAATTGTTAGTAAATTTTCTATTTAGAAATAAAATGATCTGGACTGATTCAGGAAGAACATCTCCAGATATTGGAAATTGTTAAATTTTTGTTAAAAAATTATTTAGCTTTAATTAATTATTCTTTTTTTGTTTTAGAAAAAAAAAATTCACACTTTTTCTCATTCACACTCACATTCAAACACACATTAACACAATCTTTTCGGCAACTTAGGCCATTTAAGACTTTTAATGATAGTCGTATGTTTAAATATATCTATTGGGGGTCCAGGCATTTCTATTTAAGCTATTTGGTATCCAAATGCCTTAAATAAAATCATTGGACTGCCTGGGGTCCGAATCCGCGACGTTCGGCATAGAAGGTTGGCTACCAACTACTCCAAGCCCTGAGGCCAATTAATTATTCTAATTTTTAATAATTTTAAGACCTCGGGCTTGGCGTAGTTGGTAGCGCGCCTGCCTTGTATATCAAGGGTTGAGGGTTCGGATCCCATGTAGTCCGAAGATTTTATTTAAGCCATTTGGATACCAAATAGCTTAAATAAGAATGCCTGGACCTCAATATATATATTTTCAAAATAACGGGTATCGTAAAAAGTCTTAAATGGCCTAAGTTGCCAAAAAGACTGTGTGTATGTGTATGTGAATGTGAGTGTGAATGGGAAAAAAAGTGTGTTTTAAAAGAAAAAAATAATAATAATAATTTTAAAAATCATGCCTTTATTAAGTTACCAACTATACAAAACTTTCCTTATATCTCAGATAGCTAATTATAAGTGAAATTTTTTTAATTCAAAGGTTAAGGGTGTTCTTGTTTACTATTGGACAGATAGGTTCGCTAATTGATTAGAAGTGAAATAAGAAAAGAGAAATGCGAATATCAGAATAAATAGAGCGGTGTTTTGAAAAAGATGGGTGTCTTCAAAAAATTATTCAAAACTAGAGATATCAGCCAAATTGGAATGTTCGATGTTCAATAAAACTCCCATAATAAGACGTTTCGGCCTGAATATATTTGGCCATCTTAAGTAAGTGGAAATTATACACATATCGCAAAACGCACATATGATTGAACCAGAATTTGTTAATAATAATATTTATTTGCTTCACACACAATTATATGGTTCCTGTGCCTAAGATAAGAGATAAAATAATATTGATCTTTGATCTTGGGTACAGGAACCATATAATTGTGTATGAAGCAAATAAATATTATTATTAACAAATCTTGGTTCAATCATATGTGCGCTTTGCGATATGTGTATAATTTCCACTTAGGTACTGAAGATGACGAAATAAATTCAGGCCGAAACGTCTTATTCTGGGAATTTTCTTAAACCTTGAACATTTCAATTTGGCTGATATCTCCATCTCTCCATTATAATCACATCACAGCCAAAAAACTTCAATCAATCTCAATATATACAATTCCTATGGAATAAATGAGTGCAAGATAAGTTTTTCGTCTGGACAATAGCTGGCCACTTTTTTCAAATTTAATGCTAATTTCGTTTCAGTATGCAGGGCCGGAACTAGGAGATTTTTTAGGGGGGGGCAAAATTTAATTTGCCGCCCCCTCCTTAAAATTTTCAATATAAAATTCATATCATTTTACCTTTTTTTTAGTAAATTTTTCTTTAATTGCCGCCCCCAGATATCTGCCGCCCGGGGCACATGCATCCACTGTCCCCCCCCCTAGATCCGGCCCTGCCAGTATGTATGCAAAACCCCTTATTTCAGTAGTAACTTGTCACAAGTTAATACTAATTTAAATCAAAACGAATTCTTAATAAAAATATAATGAAATGAAATAATGGTTTTCGAAAATTTGAAAAATAAATGATTGAATATACAGGGACAATTCATTGTACCAGAGGTGGGAAAACATAAATGGGGGACGCAATGACAACCATTTCTCCTATTTTTCTACTTGTATGAACTACAAGAGTTAAGTGGTCTTCAGAAGATTTCAATGACAAAATGAGAATATACATTTTAAAGAGCATCTAAAAAATAATTGATTTTTGAATTTTAATCAAAATCGTTGGAGCGAATTTTGAGAAAATGAAAAAAAAAACTGATAATACAACAGTAAAGTACTAGTACCCATTTGCCGATTTTGATTAAAAGCTTCACGCCCTAGGTGGGTGTCTAACTTATATATAAAATTTCAACCTCCTAGCTCAATTCCTTCATGCTTTAAATTGAACACAGACAGACAGACCATGTCGCGAAAACCACTTTTTTGGATCCAGGGGACCTCAAAACGTGTATATTCATCAAAATCTCGACATCGAATTTTTGACATGAATCCAATACTTTCTCTCTATATATATTAACATATATATAGAGGTTCATAATAATTTTGAAAAATAAATATTCATATTTTCTGAACACAGGCTACAACACACTTGAACATAGTGTGAGGTATTTAATTGAAATTGAAATTTCTTAGGAAATAATTTTATGAATATGATAACAAGTATTACTATTACTACCAATGGAAATAATATCGTAATGTCGAGAAATAAATCCAATAAAGAAAAATGAACACTGACATAGTGTAAGTTCCCGCGGGCCGCAGAATATGACCACCTGCGGGCCGCAGGGCGTAGTTTCCCCTTTTATGCATTATATCAAAGCTCCCAAGCCTAGTCAAAACATCTTCTGTTCGACAATGTATAAGAAAGAAATTGGAAGTACTTTACTAATATAAAAAACATTCTACTCCTTGAAATGTGAATATTTTTAGTCATCCAAGTTTGAAATATACTGTAGTTATATATTTTAAACTAAATACATTTTGTTCCACTACAACTCATAATTTTCAGCATTGACCTAACTGCAGTGCAAGGGCGAATACAAGGAGGGGGGTAAAGGGGTTAATTACCCCCCCCCTCCCCCCTCCGAGACTTGAGAAAAATATATTTTTTGGGGAAAAAATTGTATTTTTAATATAAAATTTTAAAAACTAATGCTTACAAATTTTTATTTGTATATATATATATATATTATATTCTGGTAAACATCTACAGAATTCACCTTTAAATTACCGATAATAAGAAAAAATTGTGTGCTGTGCGACCAGTCACACCAGATTACCCCCCCCCCCCCCGAGAAACTCCTCTGGATCCGCCACTGCTGCAGTGTTCAACCACCTGAGCGAAATATCAAATAATCACTATTTAGTAGATCTAAAAGATGATAATTTTCAGGGATTTTATGTTTAGTCTATAGGAAAATTCCCAAAATTCAAGGACTGAGATGGATCGGAACGGAAACGTTCATAATTTAATAAATTATGATCAAAATCAAATTGTGTCGCACTAACTTATTTAAAATATTAATTTTTCAGCTAATTTAATTAGCTCTAATTTTTTGTTCAATATTTTATAAATAAATACTCTTTTTCAATCAAATTTTCAATCTTCACTCCAAAATAGGAGTCTATGTTTATTAATTTTAATTTGGTAATTAAACCTAAGAATTTTAAAAGAAAAAAATTTAGGAAAATCAAATAAATATATTTTAAGCAGGCTTTCTTATAAGAAAGAAACCATCAGTAACCACCAGACAAGGGCGGATACAAGAGGGGGGTGTAAAGAGGGTAATTACCCCCCTGAGATTTGAAAAAAAAAACTTTTTTTCGAAAAAAATTTATTTTTAAGGTAAAAATTTAAAAATTATTACTTAAAAATTTGATTTGTATTTATATTCTGGTAAAAAAGTACAGAATGCGCCTTTAAATTACCGAAATTAAGAAAAAATTGTGTGCTGTGCGACCAGTCACACCAGATTATCCCCCCCTCCCCACGAGAAACACCTTTGGATCCGCTCTTGCCATCAGAGCCATCTACTAACTATAAAATGAACATGGTTAGATCTTGTAATAGAGGAAGGCTTTCACTTTCAAAATTAAATAATCACTCCTGTGTACAAAGTGACACCTTTTTGGTAAATATATTTTGGGTTTGCAGCTTACATCCTCCAAATCATGAAGGAAAAACCATCCGGTTGTCTTATCTAAATACACAGAGCATTTATTTAATTTATGCAATTGAAAAGCCTCGATTTTCGAAATAACTCCTCATTATTTGCAGTAAAGTAATTCCAAGCGTGGCGAAACCTCGGATGGGTAAGTTCGAGCAATCAAGAGGTAAAAATTATTATAAAGGGTGAACTCTAAGCCACTTTCTCAGCGTCAACCTCTTTTCTATTTTTTCAACTAAATTCTTATTTACAACTTAAATAAATATTAAAATATTTTTTTGGTTTAGAAAAAAATACTAGCCATGCAATTTTAATTAATATACACTTAAAAGACAAATTTAATAAAAGAAAAATTCAAACTAAATTACACTATCCTAGACATGTCGAAAATGTTGATCTCAGCGCTCCCTATTAGCATATTTAGTAAGCTTTCGATTTGATAGATTCCCGGAGGGCGCCACCGTCTTAACTCTGGTTCAGAAAGGGAGCTTTCTGATATATTAATATTTATAAAATTCAAATAAAATCAATCCTCTTCTACTGTATATCTAATAAAGAACCGAGTGCGCTCAGTTTTTTAAATTTGTGCAAGAGAGTCAATAATCAGAACTTTGCTGTTAGGCATAGTATCTAACTTAGTAACATTACTGATTTGCCATTGGTAAAAATAAAAAACTTCCATATTTAGTATTCGATGTTTTGAGAGTTCGTCCGGCACAGGACCGGCGGGTGGGGGTGGAAAAATTGTTCACCGCACAAGGGCGTATGGGCCAGAGGTTAATGTTAGCCTACTTAAATAAAGCAGTGACGAGGGCCAAGGCCAAGGCCTGAACAATAAAACGAAATTTGATTGCCGATACGAAAAATAAAAATCTGGTGTGACTCTCGCACAGCACACAACTTTCTCTTACCTTCGGTAATCGAAAGTTGTGTTCTGTGCTTTCACACCAGATTTTTTGTGTCGACATATATTTAGTTTCCGCCAATATATTAGAATTTAAGATGTCAAATTTATAAACATGGGAAAATATTTATATTTTGTTACCATGGCAACCATTTCTCCTATCTTTCCTATGAAGCACAAGAGTAAAGTGTGCTTCAAACAATTTTGAGGGCAAAACGAGAATATACATTTGAAAGAGCATCTAAAAAATAATTGATTTTTGAATTTTAATCAAAATCGTTAGAGCGAATTTTGAGAAAATCGAAAAAAACTGAAAAAGTACATCAGTAAAGTACTAGTACCCTTTGGCCGATTTTGATTAAAAGCTTATTTTGTCGGCCCCGGGGGGGGGGGTGTTTGACTTATATATAAAATTTCAGCCTCATAGCTCAATTCCTTCATGCTTAAAATTGAACACACACACACACACAGACAGACCATGTCGCAAAAACCACTTTTTACTTTCTCTTACCTATGTATATATGTAATATATATATAGAGAGAAAGTATTGGATTCATGTCAAAAATTCGATGTCGAGATTTTGATGGA
Organism: Euborellia annulipes; assembly: GCA_023213315.1. NCBI lineage: Eukaryota > Metazoa > Arthropoda > Insecta > Dermaptera > Anisolabididae > Euborellia > Euborellia annulipes. The sequence continues at coordinate 19,469 of JAKCPI010015233.1, forward strand.
TCTTCACGTTTTGAGGTCCCCTGAATCCAAAAAGTGGTTTTCGCGACATGGTCTGTCTGTCTGTGTGTCTGTCTGTGTGTGTGTGTTCAATTTTAAGCATGAAGGAATTGAACTATGAGGCTGAAATTTTATATTTAAGTTAAACACCCCCGGGACCGACAAAATAAGCTTTTAATCAAAACCGGCCAAAGAGTACTAGTACTTTACTGATGTACTTTTTCAGTTTTTTTCGATTTTCTCAAAATTCGCTCTAACGATTTTGATTAAAATTCAAAAATCAATTATTTTTTAGATGTTCTTTCAAATGTATATTCTCGTTTTGCCCTCAAAATTGTTTGAAGCACACTTTTACTCTTGTGCTTCATAGGAAAGATAGGAGAAATGGTTGCCATGGTAACAAAATATAAATATTTTCCCATACTTATAAATTTTACACCTGAATTCAAATATTTCCTACTGCCGAGAACTAAATACATGTCGACACAAAAAATCTGGTGTGACAAGCACAGTACACAACTTTCGATTACCGAAGGTAAGAGAAAGTTGTGTGCTAGTGCGCCAGTATTACATATATACATAGGTAAGAGAAAGTAAAAACACGTTCCTGTGGAGTTCGCGCTACCACACGGTGCATGTTAAAAATCTAAGAATTTGTAACAATAAAATCTTTGCGATGTTTACCGAAATTATTATTGCCCTATTGACAACTTCGGGACTTTTAACAATTTTGAAGGACTGAAGATGGGTAAATAAAATTTACCCGAAACTTCTCATTGAATTGTATTAAATCGGAGGCTTTTATTTTTTGGCTGCACCTGCTCCTTCTTCTGTTTATAGAAAAACAGCCACTGACTTCATTGATTGACTGCCATCTTTTTGGGAGATGAATTTTTTTTTTGAATTTGTGCTCAAAATAATCCTTCTTTATTCTAATTTTATATAAAAAAAAAATTGCCTCCGATATCTTTAAAACTTTTCGAGATATTCGACCAGAAATGATAAATGGATAAAATTAAGAAATTAACAAATGAGCCCCTGGGCCCTAAACTAGTTGAGGTGTAGAGATCAGTTTTGAACGATTTTAAATTATTGTACATAGGATACCAATTAATTTAGAAAAATCAGGTAAGGGACTAATAGTCCAAAAGCTGGCGACAAAAATGGTCAAGATGCTGAAGGCTAATATTTTCAGAATAGGTTGCATTTTAGTAATGGAAAGATACTCTAGAGTCAGCACTTCCAATACCGGGGCCTTTGGCGGGAATAAGCCGCTAAATTTGCGGTTTTTCGCATATGTCTCGAAAACTATGCAGCTCTCCGCAAAAATTCATCTATTTAAAAATAATCTAAATTAAATTACAAACAAAAATGGTTTAGTACATAATCATGCTAAAGTGAACGGTTTGGGAGATTTAGAGGGGTAAAATTTATAATTCATATATGAAACGAGACACAGAGATAGAAAAATATTTATATCTTGTTACCATTACAACAATCAAATTTTACCTCTCTCTATCTCCCGAGCCGTTCATTTCAGCGTGATTATGTACTAGAGAATTTTATTTGTAAATTAATTTCTATTATTTTTGTATAGATGAATTTTCGCGGAAAACCGCATAGTTTTCGAGTTTTCGGCCCCGGTACTGGAAGTGCTGGCGCTGAAGTATCTTTCCACTCTCCGACTATAAATGGAATGGATGCCAAAAAAACATTGAATAAATTTAAAATCGCAATACTTTCTCTCTCTATTTATTTCATAAATAGGGTAAGAGAAAGTAAAAACAACAAAGTTTTATCTGCTAGATAGATAATATCAAATTTTTTTGTCCTTTAGCGCAAGAGGTAAGAAATCTAACACTGAGCTATGACCCAGGGGCAATAATAAATAATTCGGCACTAATTCCCTTTTAAAACCAAAGAAGAAGTTAAATTATTTTAAGTTTTTTTTTTTTTTTTTTTTTTTTTTTTTTTAAATATGGGATAATGTTTTGCTATAGAAGAAATAAAATGATCTTTGAATGGCAAGCGCACCCTCCCCCGCCCGAGAGCGAGGCCCCCCATCTGGTAACACAGAAGAGCAACAGTTAACAAGATGTGGAACCTCGGGTGAGTGGCTCCGAAGAACCAGCATGTGGAACGACCCCCAATTGTGACCTCAACTATACAATATGGACGTCCTCTGCACGTCCACCTTGCAAACTTCAAAGTAAACCTTCGAGAATTTGATGGTATACAATATGGTTTATCATATAAATATAAAACCTTAAATGGTCTTTGTAACCGAGAGGAAAAATTAAAAAAAAAAAAAAAAAAAAAAAAAAGATATTAAAAAATGATAAATATTAGTTAATAAAAATTCTTTTTCACCTATCATTACAATGGAATGTTTACATTAACGTACCAACGTATAATAATTATTCTAAGAATGTAGCAAAAAGAAAGGGACAAGAAGAAGAGAAAATAAATAAACAGAGAAACGAAAGTCAGAAGAAATCCAGAGCACAGGAAATGGAATATAAAAAGAATGTGGAGAGAAATTTTACGATTAATAAATTACATTTTCAAAAAAAAAGAGCTTTAAATTTTGCCTTTTTTTTAAATTTGTTTATAATAGAGTAAAAAATAATCCCTTTGAACGTATTTTTTTCTTCTTTTTTTAACACCTGCATTGACTAGTAATATTCTTGAGAAAAGATAGGATACGTATTTCCTAGCTTTTAGAACGTCCATTGATAAAGGAATATATCTTGGCAAAAATAAATTTTAGACAAATAATAAATAAAAAAAAAAAAAAAACTAAGTTATATCAGAAATTGTTTTTGGACATGCTATAAATATATGTTATACATGAAGGAACCAAGCGCCATTAACCTAAATGTGAGATATGGGGCATTTAATTTGCACAATTTTAAACAAAACCAATCCAATGGCAATGACTTTTTTTTGCTTTATACAAAAAAAAAAAAAAAAATGCACAGAGTAATAATGTTGTGATTTAAATAAAGAGGTAGATCTTCTTTTTCCCTATAAGATGTCGATCTTATCTCAATTTCGATCATAATGGCCCTTGGTTCCTTCAAACATATCATCGACCAAATATAAAGAAAATAGAGCGCAAAACAAACGTTCGAAGGAATTAGTTTGAATTTCGGGGACGGTATTCAAAAACAGAAAAAAGTAAATTATCCGTAGACTCTAGTTTTTTTTTTTTTTTTTTTTTCTTTTTTTTTCTCTTTCCCTCTCACTCTCCCTCCCCCCTTCCCCCCCCCTTTTCGCCCACTCTGGCCCTCTGCTATTGTTGTCTGATACCATTTTACGAATTAATATAGATGGGGGTTGAGGTATTTTTTTTTTTCCTCTGTTTTTTCAAATTTTTTTTAACAAAATGAAGACACTGGGGTGTCCGGACCGCGCCGGCTGGGGTGGGGGGGGGGGGGGGTAGGCGGTATGCCCGCGCCGGGCGGGGGGGGCGGGGGTAGACTCTAGTTAAAACCAAGGGAGGATACAAGGGGGGGGGGGTAAACGGGGTAATTATTCCCCTGAGATTTGAAAAAAATACTTTTTTTCAAAAAAAAATTTTTTTTTAATGTAAAATTTAAAAAATTACTTAAAAATTTGATTTGTATTTATATTCTGGTGAACAAGTACAGAATACGGCTTTAAATTACCGAAATTAAGATAAAATTGTGTGCTCTGCGACCAGTCACACCAAATTACCCCCCCCCCTGAGAAACACCTCTGGATCCACCACTGGTTAAAACATGAATTAATTAGATAAACAAAAACTAAAAAACTAGGTAATATGTTTCAATATAAGCCTTTTATTTATTGGTATAAACACATAAAAAAGAAAGAAGACACTTTCTCATTCACATTCACACACACATACACAGTCTTTTCGGCAACTTAGGCCATTTAAGATTTTAAACGATACTCGTATGTTTTAATATATTAGGGGAATGGTATCCAAATGGCTTAAATAAAATCATCGGACGGCCTGGGGTCCGAACCCGCAACTTTTGGTACACGAGATTAGCACGCTAACCCCTACACCAAACCCCGGGAACAAGAAAGAAGACGATTTATGTAAAAAGGGATTAAAAATATAAGCATATGAGATTTCAAGATTTTACAAAAATACTTGTTTTTGAAAAGATATATACATATTATTAACACTAGATTATTTTATCCAGTTATATTTATTTAAATAAATTGGCGTTAGATTGGCTTAAATAAATTCTTAAAGATAAGCAGGGTCACGGCCTTAGCTAGGAGTGTTAGGTTGAAATAGATATTTATTAATAATAAATAGTAGGGTGGTTTGATATCTGACGATGTCAAAACCTGGGATTAGTGTATTTGAAAAAGAAGTTCGCCTACTAAGTAGGCAACTAAAATTCAGATCTGTCATATTGGTTATCGGAGTGGAAATTCTAGGCGTTTTGTTAATTTTATTTGATAAATTGATTTTTAACTGCATCAGACATGCAAGAGTAATATTTTTCAATTTAAAATTTAAGTTTAGACTATTTTAATAACAAAAATGTATTTTTGATAGTAAAATAATGAAAATTTAAATTTAAAATTTTTGGTAAAAATATCTAAGGAAGATAGAATTGTTATTCAAATGAAAAAATCTGGTGTGACTGGTCGCCCAGCACACAACTTTCTCTTACCATCGGTAATCGAAAGTTGTGTACTGTGCTTGTCACACCAGATTTTTTGTGTTGAGATATATTTACTTTCCGACAGAACGGTACATTAGAATTCAAGATGTAAAATTTATAAACAGAAAAATATTTATATTTTGTTAACATGGGCAACATTCTCCTATCTTTCCTATGGAGTACAAGAGTAAAGTGGTCTTCAGAAGATTTCAATCACAAAATGAGAATATACATTTTAAAGAGAATCTAAAAAATAATTGATTTTACTTAAATATAAAATTTCAACCTCACAGCTCAATCCCTTCATGCTTTAAATTGAACAAACACACACACAGACAGAACATGTCCCGAAACCACTTTTTTGGATTCAGGGGACCTCAAAACGTGTATATCCATCAAAATCTCGACATTGAATTTTTGACATAAATCCAATACTTTCTCTCTATCTATGTATATATATACATATATACATAGGTAAGAGAAAGTAAAAAATTAAACTGTAAAGCAAATAAAATTTATTATTGTTGTAGTATGTAGTATCATTTGGTTTATTCGATGTTAACACTATTAAAGTATAGTGACAGTGATTTTTTAAATTTCTCCTTCTTGCCTACCTCCTCCCCCCTCCCCTGATTTTCACCGCCCCGTGCAAGTGCACGTTCTGTCCCTCTGCACGGAACGGCCCTGCTAATATGTATGAAAATGAATGACAATCGGAAGAAAAAATTCTTCAAAATTTCTTCTCTTTCTCGATATTTTTGAACTTCGACATTGAATATATTATAATAAATAAATTATTTTATGGAGATTATAATAATTATATTGATTATTATAGAAAATTAGAAAAGTTTTATCATTTTCGCCATTAAATGTTTAATCTTGGCTCTTTTTGCGCCTCAACTGACATTGGCATGTGCTTGTCCCACACCTATCTCCTTTTAGTTGTTTATTTGATAAGAGGAGAGAGAAAGGATAGATTGGCATGAGTCGACGCAACGCGGCTGATTAAATCGGCGTATGTTATTTACGTCTCGAGATAATTTGGTTATCCCCAGCATTTGTGGCGTCATCCAATACCTGGACACTTCAATCTAAGAATAAGAGCTCAAAGGAGATCAAGGTAAATTACTTAAAAAAATAATCTAAAAAAATAAAAATATAAACACAAAATTTTAAGTTATGCAATATTTTGTATGGAAAGTAGTAGCTAAAAAGATTTAGACAAAGAAAAAAACAATCTCAACCAAATCATCCATTAGGAAAGTCATGGAAAAAAAGGAAATCAAGTTGATAACTCGTACAATTAAAAAAAAAAAAAAGAAAACATAAAAAAAGTAAAGTACTCAACAATGGGTTAAAATCGCTATTAAAGGATCATTTCCCTCGTTCCTGAGCCAGATACAATTTTTTAAAAGAATTAAAATTTCTTAAATACTTTTGAAATTCAAAATTAAATATTTAATAGCACAAGTTGTTGACAAAAGGTAAAAAATTAACCATTTAGCCCTATATTCTATTAATGTCACAAGTATAGCTTAATACCTAATGGAAAAAGAAATTCCGATATTTTAAAAAAAATTTAATAAAATTCTATCATCAAAAAAATGTAGAAAAAAAAAGAGTGAATAAATAAATATTTCACGCCATCATTTTTCTAGTAATTCTGAGTCATTCATGAACTCGAATGGCGTCAGATATTTTTAAGTAAAAAAAAAAACTTGGATTTTTTTGTGTTATTATTTAAATTTCCCTAAATGGGAAAGAAAACAAAAAAGGTTAGGAACATTTTTGAAATTTTATGAATGTGTCAAGTTCGTTTTCAGGGAGAGGGTGTTACAATATGTGACCATCTGCCCCTTCGCCTCCCCTGAGTTATTTTTATTTTATCACTTCCTTTCACCCTTCTCTTGGAAAAAGGCTTTAGAAAAAAGAAATGCCGAATCAATTAAGTATTAATATTTTAAGAGAATTCTCTATACAATTAAATATTTATTAATTCATATACCCAAAAAAATAAGATGTTCCGCCGGGAGTCCACGGATCCTCCAATTTGTACTCGGAGTGCCCTAACCTTATTTTTTCAGGTATATGAATTAATAAATATTTAATTGTATAAATTTCCGTTTCGCGGCTCACATACGCGTAATATCTTAAATATTATATATAATTTCTTATTTAAGAATTCTGTATTTCAGGTTCATATTCATATTTGATTTCATTTATTTTAGCCACTTGTATCATTTTCGCAATTATTTGATTAAAATAATATTTATATCTTATATACCATCATTAAAAATCAAGAAGAAATTTCATTCAATTTTCCTTTATTATTGAATTTATATTTGAAAAAATTAGGAAAAAACAAGATGCTACATTAGATGATAGATTTTAAGGCAAAGAATAAGCATCAGTGAATAATTAGAAGATGTGACATATTTAAGGCTCAGGACAAAGCAAGGCTAAATTTCTGATGAGTGGCCCAGAAAAACAAGAATATGCAACGTCACTCCGTGCCATCGGTAGCAGTCTCTTAAGTAGCTTATTTTTTGGGAGAAGGCCTTATTTCAAAATATGAACAGAGTCCCAAATTTACACGTGACAAATTAAATTGTTTTCTATGTTTATAGTTGGAGAAGCGCCATGGTTTGAACGACTTAGTGGGACCACTACAATGACGAGAATTCGACTCAATCACGGCCTCTTTGGAGCTCATTTGTCTAGAATTGGTGTAAGAGGAACGGACAAATGCGATTGCGACGAGGTGTCCACGACGGACGTTAATCATATTAATTTTGCCTGTCCCACACCCATATATAAAGCTGAATGGAAGGCGTGTATAAGGATCATGGCAAATTAAACTTCTTCTAGGAGCCAAGAAGGGGGGGGGGAGAGTGTGTACTACCCCCTGTAATTCATCATCATCATCATCTATGTTTATAAATTTTATCTTTTTTTGAAGGAGGTATATAGCTGAGAGTTGATAATCAATTAGGTAGAATGAAGGAGCAAGCAGCTAGATATATTTCAATTTATTAACAAACCAAGGCCGACGTTTCGGTCACAGATGGGAGCATCTTCAGGGCCAGGTTAATGTCTGAAAATACATATAATCCTCGCCAAGTTGTATTGGGCATTCACAATTATACGTAGCTTAATCATGATAATAATAAAATTTGAGGCATTATCATGATTAAGCTACGTATAATTGTACATTATATGTATTTTCAGACATTAACCTGGCCATGAAGATGGTCCCATCTGTGACCGAAACGTCGGCCCTGGTTTGTTAATAAATTGAAATATAACTAGCTGCTTTCTCATTCATTCTACCTAATTAAATTTTATATCTTAAATTCTACATTGTAAAAGAAACTTAATTTTAGTGTGTTTTGTAATACTAATTTTACAAATTTTCCTTGTAAATGATAACTACTATGCATTTGTCTACTAAATTTACAAATTTTTGTAATCAAACATTTACAACAAAAAAAAATTTAAATACAATTTTTTTAGAGTTTTATGTTTATGAAATTTGCTTCCTACACAATTGTAAAATCAACGGCAACTGAATATAACTGTTATATCGACACAAAAGAAATCTGGCAGGAAAAAACCGAAGGCAAGAGTAAGTTGTCTGCTGTGCGAACAGTCACACCAGATTTATTAAATTAATCCATACCGATAAAATAGAGAAAAGAGGAAGGATGAACGTCAAGGCCGTTATTTGACACACCCTCTTATGATGTTATTTCCGGATTGGGTTTCAAATAGTATCATCATTGTTCTCTTTAATTCTTTGTTTTGTTTTTTTTATTTATAATAAAAGTTAATAAATCTTTTACCTCAAACCACATAAATAAATAAGTAAAGTACAAGAGGAGTACAAGATTTCCGATTGTGGTAAGAATAGAGTGAATTTCGAGAATCTCTCCTGGTCACTTCTATTTTTGTTTGATGATAAAGCGAGAGTGATAAGAAAGAGAAAACCTGCTAGCCAGCTTGTCTCTCTGACCGCCTTCATCATCATTTGATTACGTATCTCTTTCGTAAATGGGACTCCCCTATACTCTCTTTTATCAAAATCTATTTAAAGAAGATAAATTTATTTATTTAAAACAAGAAGTGTTCGTTTCGTGTTGTGATTGTTTATAATCAAGAATGCTTAATAATAAAATAATACTTGAAAGGCATCGATTTCTAACCTGAGCGATAAAGTTGATTTATAATAAATGGTTAACCATTAATTTAAGTAAATCTGAAATTTTACGGACATCGTTTAATCAAATAATCTGATAAAAGAGAACTCAGGCAGATGGTAGCAATCTATCTTAGCCCTCCAACATCAAGCTTTCAAATAAATATACACAAATTACGGTTTATGCCTATATGAATTTGAAGAAAAAATATATGATGTGACTGGTCGCACAGCGCACAACTTTCTCTTACCTTCGTTAATCGAAAGTTGTGTTCTGTGCTTGTCACACAAGATTTTTTTGTGTCGACATATATTTAGTTTCCGCCGATATATATATATATATATATATATATATATAGGGGAGAGGGCGGGACATTGGGACACGAGGCACATTGGGACATTCGAATTTTAGCTCTACTAAATGTGCCCATTTTATTATATGAAAATTTTTCTTAATAAAATGGGTACTTACTTAATGCACCCTAACGGTCAAAGAGTACAACTCAAACTTTATATTTAGTAGAGCTAAAATTCGAATGTCCCAATGTGCCTCGTGTCCCAATGTCCAGCCCTCTCCCCAATATATATATATATATTTTTTTAATTTATAAAAACACTCACACTTTTTTCTCATTCGCCCAGTCTTTTCGGCAACTTAGGCTATATAAGAATTTTGACGATAACCGTTATTTGAATAACTTTTTGGTTCAGTCATTCTTATTTAAGCCATTTGGCATCCAAATGGGTTAAAAAAAATCATCGGACTTCCTGGGGTCCGAACCCGCGACCCTTGGTATACAAGGCAGGCGAGACCGATGGCCGCCGATATATTTTTTTTTTTAATAAAAAACATTCACACTTTTTTCTCATTCACACTCACACTCACACACACATTCACACAGTCTTTTCGGCAACTTAGGCCATTTAAGACTTTAAACGATATCCGTTGAAGTAATATATATATTGGGGGTTCAGGCATTTCTATTTAAGCCATCTGGTATCCAAATGGCTTAAATAAAATCATCGGACTGCCTGGGTCCGAACCTGCGACGTTTGGTATAGGAGGTAGGCACTGCCGCCGATATATTAAAATTCAAGATGTAAAATTGATATACATGGAAAAATATTTATATTTTGTTACCATAGCAACCATTTCTCTTATCTTTCCTATGGAGTACATGAGTAAAGTAGACTTCAGAAGATTTCAATGACAAAATGAGAATATACATTTTAAAGAGCATTTAAAAAATAATTGATTTTTGAATTTTAATCAAAATCATTCGAGCGAATTTTGAGAAAATCGAAAAAAAAAACTGAAAAAGTGCATCAGTAAAGTACTAGTACTCTTTGGTCGATTTTGTTCAAAAGCTTTGTGTCACGTCCCATGGGGGTGCCTAACTTAAATAAAAAATTTCAACCTCCTAGCTCTTTTCGTTCTTGAGATATTTTGTTCACACACAGATAGACAGACAGATCATGTCGCGAAAACCACTTTTTTGGATTCAGGGGACCTCAAAACGTGTATATCCGTCAAAATCCCGACATCGAATTTTTGACATGAATGCAATACTTTCTCTCTATATATATTAACATATATATAGAGGTAAGAGAAAGTAAAAAAAAATCGGCTACGACATCCTCTTTCAAGCGCTAAGGGAAATAATGTATTCGTTTTATGGTATCGTTTTATCCAAAAAATATTTTCTCAACACCAAACAACGCCAACGTGATTAAGCCTCTTTAGGGATTATAAGATAGTAGAATGGTTTCTCTCTTTTTCTCTCTCTGAGTGGTATCTTCTAATTTGATCTTTAGCTTCCGGGGCGGAGACCCACGCGGTCTCCATTCCTTCAGCAACTACTAAATTTACGCTACAATCTTTCGGTACAGTTAATTTCAAATAAATAACAGTTATATAGCAAGGCAATATTACTTTCTCTTACCCTATATATGAAATATTTTTACTTTCCCAAGACAAAGCGGATCCACACAGCGGCGTAACTAGCCTTTGAGGGCGGAGGGGGCGCAGCTCAACTAGGGCGCAATTTTTTAAGTTGTAATATAATTTTAAAGAAATCTATCAATTTTTTGGACAATCTTTTGAAAGAATATGATAAAATCACCGTCCATGTGCTATATTTTAGATGCCCTAGGGCGCCTATGTCGGTATCGAGGGGCGCCAAAGGCTTGAAGCGCCTGGGACGGAGGGGGCAAGCGCCTCCCTTCGCCCCCACCTAGTTACGCTACGGGATCCACGATTTTTTTTTAATTTAGAATATTTTTAGAATTTTAATTTTTTTTGCTAAAATTAGGTCTTACAATTGTTAGATATTTTATAATTATGAAAGATTATGGTTCAGAAGTTGAATTTTGAATCATGAAATCAATAAATAATGATAACATCAATGGGAAATTTAGAGCTATTCGGAATAAAATCCACCTGAAATGAAAAAAATTTCAATTGTATGACCAAATATAGGCGTAAATTTATATTATTACTTTCTCCTACCCTATATATATAGAGAGAAAGTATTGCTATCATGCTCATGTCAAAAATTCGATGTCGAGATTTTGAATAATTTTTCGTGAAAATTGTTTGAAGTACATTTTACTGATGTAGTATTTAAGATTTTTCGAATTCACTTTCCGGCTCTTCCTTCCATAGAGCCAAAGTTAAATCCCTATTGCAATTTGTATGTTAATTTCGATTCAAAAGGGAGCCAGCCCCTCTTTTGGAACTTTTTACACATTTTAAAAAAAATTTTCCAATTCTTATTTAATTTTGTATTTATTTAGGATTGTCAAATGTCTAAATATGAGATTAAAATTTTGAAAAATAACCATAATTTATTTCAAGCAGTCAACATTTAAAATACACAGAGCCTATGGAAATTTTGAATCAATTTTTTATTTTTTTTACTTTTTACTTATGAAATGCAAGTGGCCAAGTTTGAAACTAAGGTGCTCTGGGAAACTAAATATATCTCGACACAAAAAATCTGATGTGCACAAATTTCTCTTACCGAAGGGTAAAAGAAAGTTGTGTGCTGAGTTCTACCTCTAATTAACGTTAAATTTTAAAAGTCTATTTTAAAGTCAAATTATTTATTTAATTTTGATATTAGACAGATTTTTAATTAATTTTTAGACCACCCAAAGTGTATAAACACTATCTAATTACGCTTTTAATAAGCTGTCTTTTGAAGACTTTAAAATTTAATGTCAAATGCCGACAAATGGTCATTAAGATCTTCTGTTTGGATAGACAAAACAATTATAATTTAAAATAGTAAATAAAAATCTGGTGTGAACGCCACACAGCACACACCTTTCTCTTAAGCAGAGTGTCTAGAGATTTTAAATCGAAAATTTGTTGTTTTTTCTTTTTTGGGCTTGAAAAAACGGTAAATCTTGTCAATAGATTATTAATTTATCTTAAAAAAGAATTTAGTTTCCATATTTTGATTTTACCACTTAGAAAATTACTTTCTTTTTAAATTTGTTCCTTCAAAATTTCAATCTTAAAGCTTTTTTTTTTGCACTCACCTTACTTATAATAATAATAAATAATATTATAAAAAAAAGAGAAAAATTCATTTTAAAAAAATCTGGTGTGACTGGGAAGCACACAACTTTCTCTTACCTTCGGTAATGAAAGTTGTGTTCTGTGTGTCACCCAGATTTTTGTGTCGACATCTATTTAGTTCCGAAGTAGGAACATATGAATTCAGATGTAAAATTTATAAGTATGGGAAAATATTTATATTTTGTTACCATGGCAACCATTTCTCCTATCTTCCCTATGAAATACAAGAGTAAAGTGGTCTTCAGAATATTTCAATTGCAAAATGAGAATATTAAAGAGAATCTAAAAATTAATTGATTTTTGAATTAAAAAAAAAAATCGTTGGAGCAAATTTTGAGAAAATCGAAAAAAATTGAAAAAGCACATCAGTAAAGTACTAGTACTCTTTGGCCGATTTTGATTAAAAGCTTATTTTTCCGGTCCCGGGAGGTGTTTAACTTAAATATAAAATTTCAACCTCCTAGCTCAATTCCTTCATGCTTAAAATTGAACACACACCCACCCACCCACCCACAGACAGACCATGTCGCGAAAACCACTTTTTTGGATTCAGGGGACCTCAAAACGTGAAGATCCATCAAAATCTCGACATCGAATTTTTGACATGAATCCAATACTTTCTCTCTATATATATATTACATATATACATAGGTAAGAGAAAGTAAAAAGTAAAATGAGTTCGCGGTTGTAAGAAATATATATAAAAATGAAGAAAAAATCGTCAAATTTGATCACCCACACAAGCTCAAATAAAGAGTGGTGTACCTAACCCCAAAAGGGAAAATTCTAGGAGGGGCAGGGGCGTATATAGAAATTTTTTTTCGGGGGGGGGGGGCCTGAACTCAAAAATTTTTCTGCGGAAAATTTTTTTTTTTTAAGAAACTAAATTTTTTTCAGACAAAATTTTTTGCGGAACATTTTTTCTTTTGCGGAATCAAAGTTTTCCATCCTGCGGAAAAATTTGTTGCGCTGATGTCTGTATATCCCTATATATGTATATGTGTTTGGGAAATTTCGGGGGGGGGGGCCCACGCCCCCCCCCCCCCCTTATATAGGCCCCTGAGGAGGGGCGCCTTTAATTTGTATTTACTTACTGTGTATATTAAAAGCTCCAAAACAACAAAATTCGATGAGTAGATACCAATAGACGATAATGATATACATTTAAGCCAAAATGTTTCCTTCACTTGTATTAATAAGCTGATGTTTTTATTTAACCGGAACGAAAAAATAACGTCAAGAAAATACAAGATACCTGAAAAATATAAAATTTGAATTAGTTTAGCTCATTTTATTTTAATAACTATCATTTATGAAATTTACTTACAGTATAATCAGAGAAACCGTAGATTTTTTTTGGGCCTCCTCCTCCCCTCATAGCCCACCAATCCTCACCAAAATGTGTTTACCTAAAAAAAAAAAAAAAAAAAAAAAAATAGTTTCCATATTTTGTTTTCATTACTTATGAAAATTTACTTACTTTTGAATAAAAAATTAATCTTGAAGACTTCTTTTTTGTGCACTTCACAATACATATTTATAAAATATATTAAAAAAAAAAATATATATATATAAAAATTCATTTTAAAAAATGAGTTCACGGATAAGATTTAAACTTTCGACCGTTGGTTCTCGTTGAAACATTTTGTAAATTAAAATTAAATATACAAATTAAACACTAGGTTATTTGTTTCAAATAACCTAGTGTTTAATTTGTATATTTAATTTTAGTTCACGGATCTAACAATTTGTAAGAAATATAAAAATGCAGCAAAAATTGTCAAATTTGATCACGCATCACAAGCTCAAATAAACAGTGGTGCACCTAACCCAAAAAGAGCCAATTCTAGGAGGGGCGCCTTTAATTTGTATTTACTTACTGTGTATATTAAAAGATCCAAAATAACAAAATTCGATGAGTAGATACCGATAGATGATAAATAAAGCCAAAATGTTTCCTTCATTTGTATTAATAAGTTGATGTTTTTATTTAACCAAAATGAAAAGAAGAACGTCAAGGAAATTACAAGTCATCTGCAAAATATAAAATTTCAATTAGTTTTGCTCATTTCATTTTAATAACTATTGTATATAAAATTTACTTACTTATTAAGAATTTCGCGAAATACTTATTCTTGACGACTTCTTTTTTTCTTTAAAGTAAAACAAAAACAAAATTGGGAAATAATTGAAGCAAAAAATAGGGTACGAGAAAGTAATAATGTACTTCACGAACAATTCTTTAATTACACTAGTCGACAAGGTTTTTTTCACAAGAAATCTGATAAGTGAACCTAGTACATTTTTTCATGCTGAATTCAAATATCATTTCAGTTTTTCCCCATCAGGCACAGTTTTAGAGATATAGAGCAAAATAGATTTTGATTGAAAATGGGCTCTAAAACGGCTTTTATTTAGAATGTTCAAATTATTTTTAACGGGACACCCCGTCAAATTATGCAGATAGTTAGAATACATATAAATTTTAAGTTTCATCCCAATCGGAAGTCATTTAGACGTGCCGCAAACGGCTTAAAGTTTTAAAAAATCGAAATTTTCAAGATTTTTTTTGCTTTGGTCACCCTAATACAATTTTAGATATCCCTGAATGAAAAAAACATATATTTACGATATTCTATAGTTCTTTGGCTTTCTAAAAATCATTCATTCGTAAAAATCTGTTAATTATTAACGAAATTATTAACAAAAACGTGAGCAAAGAAAAAACACAAGTACCCTCACTGGACGAAAAAAATGGACTTCAATTGAATTAAAAAGCGAACCCTATCCACGAGAAGCTAATGTATCCTCTTGGAGCATAGGTTCACGGGCACTAACTTTATTATATATTATTAAAAAAAATATTTGTTTGAATCTGATATCTTTATTTATACTTCTAAAAGAACAAGAGGTCCATTTTTTTCGTCCAGTGAGTGTACTTGTGTTTTTTTCTTTGCTCACGTTTTTGTTAATAATTTCGTTAATAATTAACAGATTTTTACGAATGAATGTTTTTTAGAAAGCCAAAGAACTATAGAATATCGTAAATATATGTTTTTTTCATTCAGGGATATCTAAAATTGTATTAGGGGTGACCAAAGCAAAAAAAATCTTGAAAATTTCGATTTTTTAAAACTTTAAGCCGTTTGCGGCACGTCTAAATGACCTCCGATTGGGATGAAACTTAAAATTTATATGTATTCTAACTATCTGCATAATTTGACGGGGTGTCCCGTTAAAAATAATTTGAACATTCTAAATAAAAGCCGTTTTAGAGCCCATTTTCAATCAAAATCTATTTTGCTCTATATCTCTAAAACTGTGCCTGATGGGGAAAAACTGAAATGATATTTGAATTCAGCATGAAAAAATGTACTAGGTTCACTTATCAGATTTCTTGTGAAAGAAAAAAAGTTCATTTTTGTCGACTAGTGTTATTTGCATTAAAAAGAATATGCGAAAGTTCAAAAAATAATTGTGATTTATAATCCGAAAAACCCTACGTCGGGTGTCTGAAGAAATATCAGTGAGAATGAACGTAATTTTTTGGATTACGAGTAAACGAGAGACCAGGGGGCTTTGTGAAAGAGATCCTACCTATCCTAATAAAAAAATTCGAACCAATTGTAATTGTATTTACCCGGTCTCCACCATCAGATCGGCGGGGCCCTCGGGCCTGTCCATGGCCTTAAGGGTATGCGTTATTTACATCCAGGCTATCCCTGGAAAAACGACATCCCTCCCTGACTCTCGTTTATACTCATAGAGCTACCTCAAACCCAAACCAAAGATACAAAAACATATCAGAGTCTTACTCCCTTTGCGTCATAAAAAGACGTCTTTTCGCAAACACAAGAACACTTGAGAACCTGGGCCTCAATCTTTCAATCAGATCTGACCGCATCTCCTTATGAATCGTTCATGGAACAAATCAACGAAAATATAATTCATTTTACCTCTTTGTTGGATATCCTAAATACAAACACAATTAAGGGACCCTAACAAAACGAACAAACTAAAGACTAGAGAAGGCACCTGAAGCTAATAAAACCGACGAATCTCCAACATAGGCCTAAATTGAAGAATATTCCCGTTGATTTCTACACTATTGGCTTCAAGCCGAGTAGCTGCAAGTTCAAATATAAAATCCCTTTCGTTGGCATGGTGCAACCCTCCCCCCCCACTATTTTTAAACTACTAAACTACAATTTAAGGTGGGAAAATGAATTCTCAAATTATAGATCGAAAAGTAAATACATTTAAATTTGTATTTGTATATAAATCACACCTTAATTTCTAGGTACCAAGTTGATGATGTCCCTCGATGCAGGAGAGAGAGGCATCCTCTCTCCCGTTGCAGGTGGGGAGGAAGTCTAATCTAATTTTTATTAAAATTAAAAAAAAATTACTTTAAATTTTTAGCAAAAATTTTTTATAAAAATGTAGGCTATATCAAATTTTTGAAAACTTTTTTAATGAAATCCAAGTTTAATTAGAAAAAATGAAAATTTTCAAATGCAAATTAATTAAAAGTGAAAATTATTAAATTTATAATTTATTAATTAAAACTATTCTGGCCAAATGGAGATTTTGCCATTGTCGGGCATCCGGGGCCAATTTATAAAAAAAAAAAAAAAAATTAAAACTATTAAAAAATAATCTATTAAATCTAATAATCTATTAAAAAATTTTTTTTTGTTGATTGATTTAAAAAAAAGAGCTAATTCTATTTTGGGTCAGCTGAAAAAAGTAACATCCTAATAAAAGCTAATCTAAACTACATCCTTAAAAATTCTTGCACCATGCATTATATACCTTTGTTCTGTTGACCCTCAGGAATCTGTAACAAAAAAGAAAAAAATGAAATTAGAATAAGATCATTTATATATTTTATCGTTTTGGATTTGTGTATGCTTATATAATAAAATATTCACCTCCTGAGGGGTTGACGGTCGCTCGAAGCTCCTTGCCACTCGTAGAGCTGAAGCTGCCTGCACTCGTAGAGCTGATCCAGTTGATTGCACTTTAAACACTGAACACTTATCACTTAACACTGATCACAATTGAACTGGAGAAACACAAACCTGCAAAAGAAAAATTATTTAAGAATCTATCCCTTAGAGTTATAGCATTCTAGTGAAAAAAATGTTACTTACCAAAATATAGAAATTGTCGGAACCATGGGCCGGAGAGACACGGCCCTGTAACAATGTCAAGCCCTCTCTGCACAACTAAAGGCGATGCTTTTTCTGAACTTGAGTAAAGCAGACAATCGCAGCAGGTAAAACTAGAAAAAAAAAAAGAGAATTAGGAAAAAAAGTTTATCACTCATACGTAGCCCTATATATATATATATATATATATATATAGGCTATAGATATATATTTATATATAGGCCTATACACACACACCCACACACACACATTTAATAGATAATTTAGTTAATATTTTTTCGAATATTTGGCATAATTGGGACAAAAAGCTCTAAATATATTTTTAGCCTCCCAATTTGGGATTTAAGTCCTGGGCTGTTCATAATGTTCTCTATAAGAGTGCAAAAAAAAATGTCAGCTCAGCTCTGAATCACAATTGGACTGGAGTCCCACAAATTTGGAAAAGGGAAGTGAAGATCTTTAGGAATTTTTCGTTCTTTTATCAAAATATAACATTCATCCCTAGTAAAAAGATAATTAGAGATGATATTAAAATGTACCTATCTCCACTAATTTTTAATTGTCAAATATAAAATTTAATTCAAACAAAATATACAAACATTTTTGTAAAAAAAAAGAATGGTCTAATATCCCTTGGAAGGGAGAAAGGGAGTGGGGAGATTGAAACATCAATACAGAAAAAAGATTTTTCACTTGGGAATTTTCTTTTATAATTCACTAATCAAATTTATTATTTACAACCCTTAATCCATCATTGTATGCCTAAATAATAAGTAAATGTGGTTAATATACTCAGGATTGGAAGGGACTTTGCAGTTAGGAGATTAAATAAAAAATTCTTTTTATTTATTACTTTCTCTTACCTATGTATATATGTAATATATATATAGAGAGAAAGTATTGGATTCATGTCAAAAATTCGATGTCGAGATTTTGATGGATCTTCACGTTTTGAGGTCCTCTGAATCCAAAAAAGTGGTTTTCGCGACATGGTCTGTCTGTGATACCTAAGATCGTGTATAATTGACAATATTTGCCCTGATGAAGGTCGTAATTGGAGACCGAAACGTCGCCAAATAAAAGCATTTTTAATTTAATTTCCTGGCTGCAAAGTCCCTGCGAATCCTGAGTAAATCTACACGGCCAAAAAACATCAATTTAGTGGTTAATATATATTTATGATAAACTATCAGCGTCACCCGACAATCGGGAGCGGCGGGCCTGCCCCTTCCTTCTAACTGAGAGAGGGGTTCGACTCCTCCAGTCTCAAATCAACACCGGAAGAAAATTCTCTACCTTTTAAAAAAACTCCATGAAAATCCCGTCATTTGTGGGTCTATATGAGTGGGAAAAAAAGTGTGAGTGTTTAAAAAAAAAAAAAATTAGGAAAATAAAAAGTAACTTAAATCGCATTTGTTTAGAAAAGAGCAATAGATAAAAAATAAAATTAGAAAAAAAAAATTTAATTATTAAGATGAAGATGTGAATTAATAAAAATATAGACATATTATCTAAATTAAAAGAAATGTTGATATAAGGAAATAAAACTATTTATTAATTTCATAAACCCTGTCCAAGGTTAAATTTTTAATGAATAATTTAAAAGAATGAGCGTTTTTAGAATAAGCCTTTTATGAAAATATAATGCAAAAGACCCGAGAAATTAAACAGGTTGTGACCTGCAGGTGGAAAGCAAATGTTTTCAAATAAAATTAATGCTTTTCCCCTTTGAATGGATCAATAAGATACAAAGATTATAATTTTAGAGAAAATTTACTAGATAGACTTATTAAATAATAAAAAAGTTTGGTTTGACGGACAGACAGAGAGTACTAATACTTGGCAATTATATATAAGCTTAGTGTAGATTAATTAATTTTAAATATTAAATTTAAAAAAAATTAAATTTTTACCTATATAAAGTACGTTAATATATAAAAATATATAGGTCTATTAAAAGTATTATTCATGTCAAAAATCCTATTTTGATGAAAATACACTTTACGAGGCTCCCCTACAAAAAAGTGAATCCTGCAAAATTATCTGTGTGTATGAACAAAATATCTCAAGAACGAAAAGAACTACGAGGTTGAAATTTGGTATTTAAGTTAGGTACCCCCCTGGCAAGCAACACTAAACATTTGAGCAAAATCGGCCAAAGACTAGTACTTTGCTGATGTACTTTTTCGATTTTCTCAGTTAACTAGTTTTGGAGACCTAATCGTATGTTTATTCAAAAAATATACGATTCAGTTTTTACTATTTAGTCCTATTGATGGATCAAGTTATGCCATAAGTTGGACCCGAGATCTCTAGTCTAATCGAGGCACGAAGGAATGATTAAGTATTCGAAGACTTAGTACAAAGGAAACACTTGATGGAACTTGCTTGACTAGTAAAGTAATATATGTAAAAGTATTTCTTAACATCTAAGAGACATTATGAAGCTAGAATCTCTACCGTAACGTTATATTCAAAGGGCTAAAATAAAATCATTGTAAATTATTGTGCATTCATTTCATTTAAAAATTAAAATGTTCCACCCTTCAAATATTATTTAAATATAAGGCATTCGCCTATATAATATAGGCCTATGAACAAGTATGATCCAGTCTATAGGCTTAGAATATAGAAAAATTTCAAGTAATATATTCATTTAGAATTATACATCTCAGTACGGTTATTTTACAAAATATTCATTTCTTTAGTTGGTAATTTTGAATTATATTAGCGATGGTGAGAGAGATTAATTAAAGACAAAATGGACTAATGAGAGAAAAGAACCCTTAGCATACTATGTTTGAAATGGTATATGAAAGAATCTGACTTTAAAAAAATGGATAAAATAAAATATGCACATGTGAAATTGCCAGTAAGAGAGCAAAAAATATTAACCGATGGCATGCAATCATATATGGTTCAACAAAAATATTGAGAAATTGTTAAATTTTTATGTTGTTTATAAAGATTATATGTTTAAAGTGAATAATAAATAAATAATAAGTAATATTAAATCGAAATACCTAAGCAAAACGAATGAGAAAGGAGAGAGACCGGCGGAGGCTGCTGGCTGGCGTCATGGCTGCCGGTCAAATGAGAGCGCTTCGGTTTCCTGAGAGACACGAGCGCGGAGACAATGCTAGGTCAAGAGTCCCCTCTCTACTGATTTGATCAAGCGTCTTGTCTTCCCTTAACAGCAGGTGTACAGTGGCGCCAAAGAATACCGCCCCGTGATTGGTTAATCAGTGAGGAGGGGGGGATAGACTGCAGAGAGAGGGAAGATATTGATATGATTAATTGAAAAAAAGAATGTGGGGGGAGGTCTCCCACCCAACTTTCTTTAATTATATTAATAGTTAGAATTTGAGGTGAGAGTGGAAGATTCCATTTCATTATTTAAATAAAAGGGGAGTAAGGTAGTGAATAAAGAGCAGATCTTTTCTATTATTTCAATGAATATTAAAACTACTGAGCAATAGGATATAGAAATCTTTTCTTATAGTAATCAATAATATTTTCTCTGTAATAGACATTATAGGGGAATTAATAAATATAAATGCAGGAATAGGAAGGAGAGTTTTCTAACGAAATTGAAGCTTTTATAACTCGTGAGTTTCGCAAATTCTCTCTCTCTCTCTCTCTCTCTCTTAATAAATGCAATTCAATTCTCTTTCTCTATATCAGCGTTTTCCAAACTGTGAGTCGCGCCTCCCTAGAGGCGCGGACTAGTC
This sequence comes from Euborellia annulipes, assembly GCA_023213315.1. Taxonomy (NCBI): domain Eukaryota; kingdom Metazoa; phylum Arthropoda; class Insecta; order Dermaptera; family Anisolabididae; genus Euborellia; species Euborellia annulipes. Next base: position 40,822 of record JAKCPI010015233.1, read on the forward strand.
AAGGGGGAGGCGCGAATACTAGCCAGAGCGAGCAATTTTCCAAATGATTGCTAAAGTTTTTTTTATAAATAAAATAAATTAAAAAAATATTTTTATATTAATTTATATTTTTTGGAAATACAAATTTTTGTTTGTATTATTTATATATAATAGGGAAGGAGGGGGAGGCACCATATGATTAAATATTTTTAAGGGAGGCGTGGAAACATAAAGTTTGGAAACCATTGCACTATATACTATATAAGTTTGTTAATAAATTCAAACACAGGGAAATCAAACATATATTCCAATCATAACGTAGAAAATTATCTAAATATTGCAAGCATAGCTCAGGTAGCACAGCTTGTCTGACTTTATAGATTTATTATTAACTTAATGTCTAAATATCATGTCATATCTATTATACCTTTTGGTATCCAAATGATTTACATAAATATTCATCGGACTGCCTGGGACCCGAACCCGCACCCCAACATTGACATTTCTCAGTCACGGCGGGACATAAGATTAAATTCTAATCTCTTCAAAATTATAAGGGTAATTTGAGAGATTGATGACTGTGGCACAGCACACAACTTTCTCTTACCTTAGCTATCGAAAGTTGTGTTCTGTGCTTGTCACACCAGATTTTTTGTGTCGACATATAACAGTTATTTAGTTCCCGACTGTAGGGCTACGGAACATATGAATTCAGATATAAAATTTATAAGTATGTGAAACCCTTAAGTCCATTTCAAACTTCAGGAAGAGCAAAGCAACTAACATTCAAGCAGGGTACATAAATAAGCTATTAAATAATGCCATACAAAATAACATCAGAATATCACTAAGATGGACAAGAGGGCACAGCACATCACAAGGGGAATAGAATAGCCGACTTCTTGGCCAAAAGAGCGGCATACCAAGGCACCCAACTGAACGCACCAACACCATGGCAGGATGTATATTCACAAGCAAAAGCTCACTTTAAAGATATCTGGAACCATACATGGAAGCAATCATCACAAGTAACAGGTTCAGCACTGGCAAAACTTAAACCCTCAATTGGGCCACCGTGGTTCACTCCATATACAGACCTAGACAGAGCAATAATCACAGCAATTAACAGGATAAGAATCAATCACACTCGCACTTCAGCTCATCTTGCAAGATTCAACATAATACCGTCTTCACTGTGCCAATGTTCCAACATCCCAGCAACACCGTACCATATTATTTGTGAATGCGCACTCCACGAAAATAACCGCAAGCAATATTCAATAAAATTTAATCCAAACTTCAGAGACCCCACAAAGTTCCAGCAATTCCTAAAATCCCCGCAACCGGAAGATCTTCAAGACTTAAGCCTCTTCATCACAGCCTCAAAAATAATTCTATAATCTAGCAACAGACTTTTGATTATTTTCTTGATATAAGTGTTATTGAGAGTCATTTAATTTGTACGGTGTTTTTTATTATTCATGTTTTTTGTTAACTGTTCTTTATAGTCATTTATTTGTGATATTGTATTTTGATAATGTTTTTTCAGACGAACGATAATTTTTTAATAAGTCATTAAAAAAATTATAATAGCTCGATGACCCAATAATCTCATATGAATTTATTCATTTAAAAAAACCGCATTGAAAAATTCCTTATAATAGTCTAGATTTTTTTAAAGTACGTTTAGACGTCGCTCCTGAACTCCCTTAAGAAAAGATTTTTAAAAATGCCCTCAGGCTTGGTGTAGTTGGTAGCGTGCCTACCTTCTATACCGAACGTCGCGGGTTCGGATCCCTGGCAGTCCGAAATGGATACCAAATGGCTTAAATTGAAATGCCTGGACCCCTAATATGTATATTATAAATTAATAACGGTTATCGTATAAAGTTTTATATGGCCTGAGTTGCCGAAAAGACTGAATGTGTGTGTGAGTGTGAATGAGAAAAAAAGGTATTAAAAAAAAAAGATAGAAAATAAAAAACTAGTTTTTTTTTCAATGACACCTACACTCCCCCTCGACATTTCATCAGCTTATATACACCCTCTACCCTTAGTGAAATACAAAATATTTAATTTCATATTCAAAAGAATCGTTTTTCGCAGTCAAATTATTTGTTTCAATCATTTTTTTTTCAACGATAAAATGCATAATAATTACCTTTAATAAGACTCTCAAGAGGGTGTGCTGGTTGACGGTGAGGTCAGGGTGGGTTGCACTATATTAATTATTCACTTTAAATCACTTAAAACACAAGAGAGCAAGGAGTTCGACGCCTGCCTGCCACGCGCACGACTGAACCAGAAACTCGACTCTCTCTGTAAAGGAATAAATAGATGAAAATAACAATTCCCTTTTTATTAAAAGTAAAAAAATACCTTTTGCTCTAATCTAACTATATTTAGAGCTGGAAAAAAATGTCAACAAGTGATTTGGAATATTCCAAGGCCTTTCTTAAATAATCAACCCTTCATCCCCCCTAATAAAAATCAAAATAATAATCAACGTTATTTTTTGAATGTTTTCTATTTATTTGGCTTCGATTCAGCTAAAATAATTTTAAAAAACATTTTTTTTTTTTTTTTTTTTTTTTCAATTTTTCAACCCCCTATCCAATCCTAATAAATAAAATAATTAACAATGCTATCGCCTTCAGAGAGCTTCGCGTTTAGTCAGAAAAAAATTAAAACCCTGAAAAACTTCCCTGGATCCGCCTTTGGATTTTACACATAGTATAATTTTCTAGAATGAGTCTTACTTTATGCCAGTGGTTTCCAAACTTTATGTTACAACGCCTCCCTTAAAAATATTTAATCGAATGACGCCCCCCCCCACACACACACACATTTAATAAAAAAAAAACTTTTTAATACTAAAAAATATAAATTTATATAAAAATATTTTTTATTATTTATTCATATTTATTATTTTAATTAAAAACTCAGTCCCCAGATTTTATTATTTTATTTATAAAACTAGCAATCATTTGGAAAATTGATCTTGGTGGCCAATATTCGCGCCTCCCCTTAGACTAGTCAGCGCCTCCCTAGGGAGGCGCGCCTCACAGTTTGGAAAACGCTGATTTACAATTGTTAGATCAAATATAAAATGATCTCTAAACTAAGCAATGCAAATTTTATGAGAGAGTTGAGAAAGAGAGAGAAAAAGGGGGGGAGCTGGAGAATGTTTACAAGAAGGAGCTGAAGAGGAGCATAGAGCACGTGTGGCTTTCGGGGTGGTCCAGGGGATGGAACCCTGAAGATCTGGAGTCCAAGACAAGACCCAAAGCATCTCTCTCCATGGCTTATCAAGCCACTCCAGAGGGTTCAGAATTGGGGAGGCGCCGATTTACGAGGCGCCCACTGACAGGCTCAATTATTCGCCAATTAACAACCTCTGTTTTTTTTCTCTCCTTCTCTTCGCTCCTTTTTTCCATAAAAAATCAACTTCATCTTTATTTAAGAATCTTTCAATGAGAGAAGGGATCTTTTCTAGAAAATAGATATAATAATCATTTTCATCGTAATAATAGTACTGTTTAGATTTAAACTTTCTACCTGATCACCTCTCTTTAAATAATACTAAAATTTATATGTTTCAAGTTCTTTGCTGGTAAAAATACACTTGATGTTGTGAATTCACCTCTGATGATGAAAGTAATGTAGAAACAAGAGCGAATACAAGGGAGGGGGGTAATTACCTTAATTTAATTAATTAATTATATTTGAGAAAAAACATTGTGTGGTTTTATGAAACCACGATGCAAGTGAAACTTTTTTCGGATCGTGGACTTTTAACTGAATTTGTAGGGGTGTATGTTCAAATCTATTTCGACACAAAAAAAAAAAAAAATGGTAAACAAGTACAGAATGTAATAAGATTTAAATTTTCAACCGTAGGAACACGTTGAAACATTTTTTAAATTAAAATTAAATAAAAAAATTAAACATTAGGTTATTTGTTTCAAAGGTTTTATTAATTAGAAAATTAACACTTTATATGTACACCTTGTCATCATCAGAAGTGCTTATCTTCTGAGCATTTCTGACAATGACAAGGAATTGTCAAAATACGAATCAAGAGTTAATTTTTTCCTATCTCTCAACAGAGATTAACAACTCCAATTACAGAGACACGGAGACATTGGCAATGTTTGAAAATTTTCACGGCAAGTGTGATTTGAACCCGAATTTTATAGCAATGATAGATTCGTAATCCGCAGCTTATCCGATTTGCCATGAGCCTCCGCCTTTATTGTTAATAAAACCTTTGAAACAAATAACCTAGTGTTTGATTTGTATATTTAATTTTAATTTACAGAATGTAACTTTAAATTACCGAAAGTAAGAGAAAGTTGTGTGCTGTGCGACCAGTCACACCAGATTACTCCCCCACCAGGGAAAACTCCTCTGAATCCACCCTTGTTTAGAAATAAGCATGAAGTGAATTTTCACCAATAAAAAACTTGAAACACATCATCTTGTGTGATATAGATATCTTCTCTCTTTTCGATGGATTTCACCTATAACGAGAGTATGTAGTTTGTGGATGTTTTGGAATTATTAGTAAGTTTATTTGTACTGTTCTAATTTATTCATAACAATTGAATCCAGTACAAGTAAACTTCCAATAATTCCACAGTACAATGAGAGTTATTTTTTCTTTACACTTTAATTTGGAAAATTGATTCAATTTTCTTAACCTCTCATTTAATTTTTATCGTTATTGTTAAAAATATTAAAACTATATTCAAATTTAAATTAACTCCGCTCTAGAGTATAACTCATGTTATTTTAAAGGTTGAAAAAAAAATCATACCACTTGAAAAATAAAAATAACAAATAAATAAAGTGTGATATGATTGGAGAAGGGGGGAGAGAATTTAAAAATAAATAATAAAATGTGTAATCTTGTTTTCACAAGATAACTTTTTTTTTTTTAATTATTTATTTTTCTTCACTAAATGAAGGACGTCATCTTTTTTTTCTTTCTCCTTCAGACTTAACGAAAATAGAGCAATATTTTATTATAAGAAGCAGGAAATATAATTTAATCACACACACACGGACTTTTTTTTATCTATTAACAGGGCCCAAGTGTTAAGAGAAGAAAAATGTTACAATTCATTCGGCCCGAAGATATTTTCACACTTATCGATGCTATTATTCTGTTTAAAGGAGCTTGTCTAAGTTAAATAAACGAAACATCGAAGAGAGATGAAGAAAAAGAGCGGCAAAAGTGGGAGGACGCCAATGAATTATTAATAAATATCGGTGTGTTGTCAGTTTGTTTGTCTTTAAAGGGTGCGCGAGAAAGGTATCAGGCGGTTACCGAAACGCCAAAGATCCAGCTCATGTGCTCTTCAAATATTTTAAAAGTAAACTAATACGAGTAATTAAAGATTGAAAGTTAAAATTCTGGTGTGACTTAACGCACAGCTAATTTTTTTGTGTCGAGAAATATTTAGTTTCCCATAGCACCTTAGTTAACTTGACCATTTGCATTTCAAAAGTAAAAATCTGGTGTGACTAAACATATGTTTAGTTTCCACCGATATATTAGAATTCAAGATATAAAATTTATACACAGAGAAAAGCCGTCGGGCTTGATGTAGTTGGTAGCGCGCCAGTCTTGTATATCAAGGATCGAGGGTTCGAATCCCAGGCAGTCCGATGATTTTATTTAAGCCATTTGGATGCCAAATGTGGCCTGTGTGTTCTTAAAGGTTCACTATACAGAGATATGCTGCGGGCGTGTGGATCCTTTGATCATTTTTAATATTTTAAACTCGGGTTCAGGAAAATAGGTCTAACAATTGTAAATATTATTTATTATAAATATTTTTTATGTAAATTAAATTTTATTATTCACCTTTTTTTTTTTTTTTTCTCAAAAAAAAACTCTCTCTTTCTCTTCCCTCTCCCCCTCCCCCCCCCACCCCCACTCCCATTTTCGCAACTGGGACTTTTTCAAATTTTTTAATTTAATTATAATTTTTATTTTTATAATTTGTGGTTGGGGGTTTTTTTTTTAAAATATTTTATTATAAAAATCTCAAAACAAAAAGAATAAAATGAGGGGGGCGAGGTAGAGGAGAACCGAAGCCTACGAGGTAGCGCCATTATTCACCTTGTTATTATTGAAAGAATTGAAAATACAATTTCTTTTGGCAATGTAAAAACTTTTTTGCAACATAGTCGAAATGAGTTTAAGAAATGGTCCGAAGAGAGGTCTTTATCTCCATGCTGAATTTGCTTTTTGAAGAAGAGCCTTCCCTAGCATCTCTTTATGCTTGTTATGCAACATCTATTTATCTTTTTGATGCTGATTACATTTAAATTATTAAAGAGATTAAATTTGGAAATAAAGTGATGATGATGTTGAACACTTTTTATTTTATCTAAAGCTCTTCAAATGCGCAATTAATTTTTAATTAAAAAAATTTCCGAATTAGTATAATTTATAAATATTAAGATGTAACAAATAGGTATGTTACAAAAATTAATATACGTAAGAAATTACATTCAACTCATTGCCCACAAGCAAACAGGTATTCACTTCTTATCGTCCCTTCCAAAGATCAAGATCTCATAAAAACTGCTTTTCTTAGCAGTTATTAATTTAGCTTTCTTTGAAGAAATATTTTCAATAGATTTTTTAAATTGGAGTCGGGAAGAAAAGTTTTTTAAATTTTTTGTTTACAAAACATAAAAATTGAACAATTTTTTTGGAATAACTTATTTTATTTTCTAGGATTAGGGGCATTCGATTATGGAAACAAATAATCGATTATCGATTATGAAAAATAATCCGATTAATCGATTATTGGGTCCGAACAGACGAAAAAATAATAGATTATCGGAAAAAATAATCGATTTTGAAAAAAATAATCGATAATAAAAAAAAAATCAATTATGCCTTTTTTTCTAGCAAAATTTCTATTTTTCCCTCCCGTGAAAATCTTTGTAACTTTTTTTTAGTAAGCCGAAATTTTTTCCCTCCTTTTTTACTTTCTCTTACCTATGTATATATGTAATATATATATAGAGAGAAAGTATTGGTTCATGTCAAAAATTCGATGTCGAGATTTTGATGGATCTTCACGTTTTGAGGTCCCCTGAATCCAAAAAGTGGTTTTCGCGACATGGTCTGTCTGTCGGTGTGTGTGTGTCTGTGTGTGTTCAATTTTAAGCATGAAGGAATTGAGCTACGAGGATGAAATTCTATATTTAACTTAAACACCCCCGGGACCGGAAAAATAAGCTTTTAATCAAAATCGGCCAAAGATTACTAGTACTTTACTGATGTACTTTTTCAGTTTTTTTCGATTTTCACAAAATTTGCTCCAACGATTTTTTTTTAAATTCAAAAATCAATTATTTTTTAGATGCTCTTTAAAATGTATATTCTCATTTTGCGATTGAAATCTTCTGAAAACCACTTTACTCTTGTATTTCATAGAGAAGATAGGAGAAATGGTTGCCATGGTAACAAAATATAAATATTTTCCGATACTTATAAATTTTACATCTGAATTCAAATGTTCCGTACTGTCGGGAACTAAATATATGTCGACACAAAAAATCTGGTGTGACAAGCACAGTACACAACTTTCGATTTCCGAAGGTAAGAGAAAGTTGTGTGCTGTGCGCCAGTCACACCAGATTTTTTTTTGTAAAATTTCTATTTTTTCACTCATGCGAAAATCATTTGACTTTTTTTTTAGTATATGTAAAAAATTTATGTGGGCAGGTTTTATTTATTTAATTGTGTTCTTTACTTTTATTTTTTCTAAATTTATTTAAATTCAAAATTTTAATTACGATCTATAATTGCCAATCAAAACGAATTATTTTTTAATTTATACATAAACAATATGTTTGAATCTCGCTTATCTCTCCCTCTTTCTGTTTCTAGAGGATTTCAAGTGGTCCCATAAAGTAAAAACTCTTGAAAACTGCAACTCTTGGTTTTGTAAAACGTCACTACTCCCCCTACTTGTCACCATAATTCCTGATTAGGGTCACTCCACTTAAAAACATTCTTCTGTTTTTTTTCGTGTTTATAAATAGCGTACCTATTATCTAAATTAAAAACGATTGTTGTATCATACTAATTAAAAAATTTAATTAATTATCCTGATGTTTTTTTTATCAATCGAGAAAAGAAATCACTAGCAAGAACTTGCAAATGAAAATTCATATTTCTGGTAGTGCTCTAAAAGATATCGATCACAAGAGTTATCTCTAATTAAATTTTAATTGGTAACCTGTGGCTCTAGTTGAAACATTATGGTTTAATGAGACAAATTATGTTAAAAGGCAAGGTTATATGTTTTAATGTATTATTTTTTATTATAAACACTTATTTTGTTTTACTTCTGAAGATGACACATTGAGTGCCGAGATACGTTTATACTAATAAATAATACATTGAAACATAAACCGCGTGTTTTAACACCTCATTAAAATACAAATTGTTTTAATTAATAAATTATAATTTCCGGTTTGATATGTTTTGGCCATTCATTGTGTGGGTCGTCTTAAGAATTTTCATTCTGAACTCAAATGATTTCAGTAAAAAATCTCTATATTTTAGAATTTTTGTTTCTAACTAAGAACCAAAAATGAATTATAGAAACATTATTCGTAATAGGAAGAGGTTTGCAGTCAAATAAAAAGAGCCTCTATTATTAAATAAACTCTTTAATCAGGACGTTTCGGCATAGATTTACTCTGCCATCATCAGCCTTCCAAACTAAAAAGTCATCAAATATTCACATAACAATACACTATTATAATATTGCCATTTCATTTCTATATACAATGTATAAAGGTGTTACATGTATTACTTACAGTACATAAGACTTAAATTGTCATATATTAAATATTAATAATAGAGTTAATATAATAATAAAAATAAAGTTAATATACGTCTATTTAAGACTTATGTACTGTAAGTAATACATGTAACACCTTTATACTGTATATAGAAATGAAATGGCAATATTATAATAGTGTATTATTATGTGAATATTTGATGACTTTTTAGTTTGGAAGGCTGATGATGGCAGAGTAAATCTATGCCGAAACGTCCGGATTAAAGAGTTTATTTAATAATAGAGGCTCTTTTTATTTGGCTGCAAACCTCTTCCTATTACGAACAATTTTATATACAGCCACGTCATTATAATAATGATAGAAACATTATTTTAAATAATAAATAGAAATAAACCAAAATGGATTAGAAATTATAATTTATTTAAATATTTTTCGAGATCTATATTTGAATAAGATATTAGTATTCAAAATACCTCTATTCGGACTTTAACTGAGTCATAGATATATTTAACAAGAGTGTGAGTGTTTTTTTTTGGAGAGGCCAAACGACCATTGGCCCCCGGGAATCGAGCCAAGGACTCCAGCCTTTCAGCGGCATCGGTGTGCTATCCATTGAACAATAAATATAATTTATTTATTAAAGTTCGATAAAAATTTAAATTGATAACTAATTGAAATTATTAAATATAATAGAGAGATGGAGATATCAGCCAAATCTGTCTAGGCTCATAAAAACTCCCAGAATAAGACGTTTCGGCCTGAATATATCTGGCCATCTTCAGTTATTGGAAATTATACACATAATTCAAGTGCACATATGATTGAATCAGGATTTATCAATAATAAAATTTGCTTCATACAAAATTATATGGCTTCTGTGCCCAAGATCAGAGAAAATTTCTGATCAGAGATTTTATACCAGCTTTATAGAAGCAAACAAATTTTATTATTTTACATTCAATGAAGGAAACACACAGCAAGAATCCTTAGATGAGAATTTTATTATTGACAAATCCTGGTTCAATCACATGCATAGGCGCCGGAACTGGGGGGGGCAAGGGTACATTGCCCCCCCCCCTGGCATCCTCCAGGGGGGGGCAGAGGGGGACAAAATTTCTTCTTTTATTTCATTTATTATTAAAAATGATATATTTTTACTTTTGAAAAATAAAATCTTCTAAATTAAAAGAGTCAAAAATTCAATTTTTTCCAAATTTTTTCCAAAAATTTTTGAAAAATCACTACCAAATTTTTTAAAATTTTAATTTTATTAAAATTGTGATTTTATTTAAAATTTTTAAAGTTTTATAGTAGATTTGTTTTTGTTTTATACTATTTAAACATATTAAATTATTTTAATTTTCTAAAAAAATTTTTTGCCCCCCCCCCCTGATTCAAATTCGTTCCGGCGCCCCTGATCACATGTGCACTTGAATTATGTGTATAATTATGACTGTTTAAAGGATCAATCGTATGCGTGCTCTCTTCTTTTTTTTCAACTACTACGTAGCTCCTCCCACAGCTCCATGTCTTATACCAAGAAAGCTGACTTACAGAGCAACTAACTGCCTGCGCGATGAAATATAAATTTTTTACCCTTAGTATAAGGTAAGAGAAAGTTGTGTATGCTGTGCGCCCATGCACACCAGATTTTTTTATTTATATCAAGACCATTTAAACTTTTCGGAAAATCTCACTTTTTGAGAGTAGAATTAAGAAATTCCCAGAGCTACCTAATTTAATTGATTGTATATTGAAATTATTAAGTAGATGGAGGAGATGGTGAGATGCGATGTAGGAGGTGTGAGGAAAATTGATTTTTTGACTTGACTGGCAGCCAGAGAGAGCAACCAAGAGAAGACGAACTGAGTAAATAAATATGGTGCGGTGAGTCTGGCCTAATGCGTGGCGGTGGCAGGCGGTGTCAAAGCGGTTGTCCTTTGAGGATTTTTTAGACCACCCACGCACTCGCGTCGCCCGCGGCTGCTGCTCCTGTTCCTGATCATGTTCATGTTCATGTTCACCCTTATGCTCAGGTTCAGACTACACGCGCCCATAAACCCCCTACTCGAACCCCTTGCTTTTTAAAGAAATACATCTCTTTTACTTTCTCTTGCCCTATATATGAAATATATAGAGCAAGTAATGCGATCATGTCAAAAATTCGGTGTCGAAATTTTGATGGATATACATGTTTTGAGGTCTCCTGAGTTAAAAAAAAAAGTGGGTCCGCAAATTGGTCTGTGTGTTTATGGACAATTTTAACCATGAAGGAAATGAGCTACGCGGTTAAAATTTTACATTTTAGTTAGGCACCCCGCGAACTCATGAAAATAAGCTTTTAAACAAAATCGGCCAAAATGTACTAGTACTTTACTGATGTACTTTTTCAGTATTTTTTCGCCATCTATGAATCGTGTGGTCAAGTTTGAAACTAAGGTACTATGGGAAACTTAATATATCTCGCCTCAAAAAATCTAGTGCGCACAACTTTCTTTAACCGAAGGGTAAGAGCAAGTTGTGAGCTGTGCTGATCACACCATATTTTTTTAAGATTTTTTATATATATTTATATTAACTTATATTAAAAAAATTAATATAATTGGGGAAAGAGCAAGTACAGGGGCAGCAAAGAAAAGAAAGCCCTTTATATGCCAAATGGCGAAGAAGACGTTTCGGACAAAATCCTGGGGCTTGAATTTATTTTGTGCCTGAGAGATTAACTCCAATTGCAGAGAGACGGAGGAGACATTGGCATCGGACGGAGGGAACATTTCACGGCAAGTGGGATTTGAACCAGAGTTGTATACACAACTGTAGATTCGTAATCCCGAGCATATCCGATTAGCCATGAGCCTCCTCAATATAAGTTATATATATTTGGGGTCCAGGCATATTTATATAAGCCATTTGGTATCCAAATGGCTTAAATAAATTCATCGGATTCATTGCCTGGGATCCTAACCTGCGACCCTTGGTATAGAAGGATATAGAAAGCCAGCACACTAGCAACTACACCAAGGCACGAGGGCTTAATATCGCTTAATATGTATCAATCCCAAGATGAAATAATATAAATACTAATTTAATCCAATAGGCAACCTAAAATTAAACAACAAATGTTAGATTCTTTATAATTTAAAGGTTGGAATTTATTTTAGTTTAAAGACTATTTTAACAAACTAATAACTTTAAAGAACGTTCCTGCAACCAAAAATTCACTTAACGGAAGTTTTAAAGGACGAACGGATCTCTAAATAAGTTCTTAAAAGCCACCGTTAATCTACAAAATGGCGAAGATTTTTTTATTTTAATTTATCATCTCAGATGCTGAGAGAACATTTAAAAGATGTAAACAAATTATTTCTTTGTTGTAATTGCAAATGAATTTAATATTATAAATTTAATATTCATAAAACTAATTTATTTGTCAAAATTTTGAAAGAGAGATTTTTTTTCTCATTAGCTCTCACTCTCTCTTTCTGATGATAGAATAAAGAGTTAAATGAAAGCAGCCAGCTAATTGGGGGTCGAATTGATAAACAAAACGAGGGAACGAAAGAAAGAAAGAGAGCAGAAAACGAGAAACATCTTTTAATTACCAGCCAAAGTCAAACAAGAAATCCGGAATGCAACGAACGAACGAAAGGAACATTCCTTGACGTCCTTTGAGGATTCTCAGAGAATGAAGTGAAAAAGTGAGAAGCGAAAATAGGGAGAGAAACAAAGATTGATTTAAATATAAATCAAAAGAAAGAATGATTTCAAAATCAAATCTTTGAGCTGTTCCAATTTTCTTAGTCCATTGTTCTTCGAGCAGACAATCTGGCCCACAGACAGACATACGTCGTCGTAAAGAGAGGAGGAGCTCCACCGGATGTCCTCGGTTTAGTCTACGTCGGCGAGTCGACTTCCTCCAACGGGGACAACTGATTCCTAATAAAAAAAAAAAAAAAAAAAAAATAGAATCCTTTAAACATTGGTTAATTATTATTAACTTTAGAACTCTGAATAGCTTTGGTGTTTGTTAACCACAGGAAAAAGTCATCCACTTTTCTTTCTCTTTGTTTTTCTAATGCATACATACATACTTCCATTAAACAGAGATGAAATGTATATCTCCTTAATGGAATAATAATTTTTTGTTTTTCCGGCATCTGAGGCCATAAAACATCTCTGAAAGTCATCGTTATTTCAATTTTTTTCTTTTCCAAGCAAGTTTATTATTTGAATCATTCATGACAGCTTCCAATTATAAGATATATTTGTTTATTAAAGGAAGATAGTAGCTTATGATGGATTCGGCGAGAAATTGCAAAATTTCCAATCAGTGTGCAAGAATAAATTTGATGCATTTACTCGCCGAAGGCGAGCAAGGGGGGTCCAGGGAGCGCAGTCCATTTGTCTCCAATATTTTTATAAAAATTGAATTATTATAGTTGAAAAATTTTTAATTGCATTTATATAAAATATAAATCAGCCGAAGAAATCAAAAAAAAAAATTGGGGGGGGGGTAAAATGATTTGATTTATTTTTCCGTTGCCCCCCCCCCCAGCCAAATTGAAATTGTATCAGGTTTATTCCATGCACGATTTCAGTTTTCGTTAAAGTACCATTACGTCCATATCTATTTTTTTCTTGACGATTGATTGTTCTGAGAAAGTACGGACTGGAGTCCGAAAAGTCGACGATCAAATAAAGAAAATCTGATAGAAATTGATTTTATTTTTCCTGGCTGCCATCCGTTATCCTTATTTGCAAAATTAAAATCATGGACGTCTTTAATTGACGAAAATTTGCAACAACAATACGATCTGCAAATACAAGTGGGCCTATTGAAATTCACTTCTTCTTCTTTCCTAGCCTTATTCCCGCAGGCGGGGTCGGCGGAATGTATTTTGGTTTTTTTGCGACGGGATACCAAATGGCTTAAATAAGAATGCCTGGGCCCCATTATATATATTTTAATAATAACGGTTATCGTTTAAAGTCTTATATGGCCTAAGTTGCCGAAAAGACAGTGTGTATGTGTGTGTAAGTGTGAAGTGTGAATGGGAAAAAAGTGTGAGTGTTAAAAAAAAAATTCAACAATCGCCAACGCTTAATAGTGATAAATTTTAGACTAAAAGTTATTTTTTTCTTTTTTGTGTATTTTCTAGATTGCGGACTATCGGATTAGAAAATTTCGCAATTGTTAGTGTTGACTAGTAAAGGGAGCGAGGAGAGAAAGAAACCTAAGAGGCTTTGTTCTTTCTTCCTAAAAATAGCAAAATGAGGTCGAGAAATTTTTTTAATTTCTAGAATCCTCGTTAAATTTTCAATCGAATAATCTATCGATTGCATTTAATACTAATTCATCCCCACCATCACTTCTTTTTTTCGTGTTTGCTTTGTGGCTTTAAAAAATAATCTCACTTAAATATCCTTTAAAATTGCCTCTTAATCGTTTGGTTTATAAAACAGGATAAACTTTATCTTGGGATAGTTTATCAACATTGCACGCTCCTAGAGAGCGAGAGAGAAAGAGAGAGCGTTTGTTAATTTCCTCAAAAACTGCTTCTTGCGTGTGTTTTCTACTTTTCAATACGACTTACAATTAAGATAATAATCCATTATAAGTTTATATTAATACCACTTTTATTAGCTTTTCTTAAACATTATTTATTAACATTCCCCCCATCGAGAGAATAATAATAATAAAAAAAGAATTTTGTTTGATTTTTTCTTGAAAATATTTTCTTACATACACACATAAAATACGAGAAAATAGAACTTTATAATTTAGACTAACTACAAAGAGAGACAGGGTGGGGAGGGGAGATAGTGTAATTTGGGACTAATCTCCTTTGTTAAGCAAACCCAAACAAAGCAAAACCTTGCGTCTTAACCACGAATGAAAGCCATCTGAGGTTTTTTAAATCTTTGGTCTGAATAGGTAAAAATAATTTTATTTCATGGCCTTAAAGACTAAAAAAAAATACTGGAAGATAGGTAACCAAATTAACCTCTATATTTTCAAGATGGCGTATTTTAGGAATTAAGAAAATTTGTACGGAACTTTCCTTAAATTTAACTATTTTCGCCCATGGACTTGGTGTAGGGGTTAGCGTGCTAACCTCGTATACCAAAAGTCGCAGGTTTGGACCCCAGGCAATCGGATGATTTTATTTAAGCCATTTGGATACCAAATGGCTTAAATAAGAATGCCTGGACCCCCAATATGTAAATTAATCAATAACGGTTAGTGTAAAAGTCTTATATGGCCTGAGTTGCCGAAAAGACTGAGTGAATGTGGGTGTGAGTGTGAATGAGAAAAAGTGTTCTTTTCTATATAATAAATAAAATTTTATTTTTTATTCTATATGCCTATTTTTATTATTTTTTTTATTTAAGGTCTTTTCCGGCATCTAAGGTCATTGTCTAAATGGCGGGGTCTACCCGTTCTTATTTATTCCAATTAATTGGTGGTAACTGTTGCCTCTATTTGAAACATTAAGATTTAATCAGAGAATTAAATACAAGCAAGAAAACACATGATTTTTTTTTTTTTTGTTTCAATAATTTATTTATTATTGATAATATAAACACTTTTTTTTATTGTTGGCTTTAGTTGGATGAATTAAATAATATACACTTGATACGTATATCGACACAATAGAATGTAATCACTTCTGAGGATATACACATCTTGTGCCGAAATACGTATCAAGTGTTTATATTAATAAATAAATTATTGAAACAAAAAACTTTGTGTTTTCTTGCATGAATTTAATTCATTGATTGAATAAAAAATTATAATTAAATTATAAAAATGTTATTTTATGGAATCAAGGGGTTAACTGGGAAACGTAACATAAGCTTATTTAGAAACGAAGTTATTTGAATCGGCTAAATGAAGATCTCTAATTAAGCGGCGATCGCTGTATGATCCAAAAAACTTAATTAGAAAAAGAAGAAAAAGAAGTATTCAAAATAAGATGACAAAATGGAAGAATAATTAGCCTAAAGAATAAAAATAATAAACTCTAATAAAACTTTTTTGAAACTGGTCAGTCACTCTTGAGCTTACGTCTGGAAAATTATCATAATTGTAGGGATGTATGGCAAAACCTGCACTCGCCGCCCAGCTCGAAATATTTTAAGCTGATTAAAAATTTTATTTTCCCTCAATTAACAACCAATATCGGTCATTGGCTGCAAGAGTGTCATAACTCAAAATTTCTATTTTTTCAGTAGATCAAAAAAACAAAATAAAATTGTAACACATTTATATAGAAATTCGAATTAAAATTTAATTCTTTATTATCGAAAATATCACTGGTGCACCTTCCACATAGCTTCTTTTTAATTGAAATGTTACGGAATTTGAGGTCAACAAAGAAATTTTAAAAAAATTAGATATTTTGCTGTGAGTATGAAAAGCTCAGACCTGACCACCCGCCAGATAAAAGAGCTTTTTTTTGTTATCCTTACTGTACCAATAATTCAACAAAGGCGATTTTTTAATTATACAATATTGCAGGGAATGAGAGATATGTCTATTTTTACGAAAAAAAAATATTGAGGTGATTAAAAAAAATTTTGATGGTAGAAATATTTAATTTTCAATTAAACTCCCCTGGGTAGAACAGGTAAAGATCCGACTACTTGAGCGATTGCTGCCCTGAACGATGAAATTTTAGTAGCTAACAATTAAACTAAATGGCTTCAGATGCATTAAAAAACTGGTGAAAGAAGAAGAGAATACAATTTTTGAATATCGAAGATAAGAGAAAGTTATGTCCTGGGCCACTACTCACACCAGATTTTTTTCTTAATATTTCAAACGATTCAAGAATATAGCCTATAATATATGGATTCAACTTACATCTACCAATTGAAAAAATGATATCTGGATAATAATCGGGATTAAAATTCATAAATAAGATCAATTTATCTCTTAAAATCCAAGTCAAGCTGACGCACAGCCTGACACTTAATAAGAAAAAAAAAAAAGAAAAGAAACGTCAGTCTTAGCACGGGTCATTCGAAGTTCCTGAATTATTTCAATGAACTTTATTAATATTTCAATGATATTACACTTACTTATTCAAAGGGAAACCTGCGACCAGACGGCAAAAATATATTTTGAAATTCCCATAAAAATATAACCTAAAATTTGTACTCCTTCACAATACAATCCCGACTAAGTTATTTTCACTATCAATTTCCTAATTTAATATTATTAAGTTTAATTCAATGATAAATAAATACATTTATAAACGACCCGCTTAGAGCACAGATCCTCGGGGGCTAAGGTATTTAACAATTGTTTTTGTAAACAATATGAAGAAAGTCATAATTTTTCTTTTATTTTGTAAAATTTTCCATCTTTAAGATAAAATTTAAATTTAATAATGAATTTTGTTCCATCCATAACCTCATCCGCCAAACACTAAGAGAATAATAATAGAGTATTTAGAAATATTATTGTAGAATAATACCATGTAGGATTTAGATAAAATAATTTTTTTTGTTGAAGTAAGAGAAATTTGTTTTATTTTTCTCGTTAAAATTCTTATCAATTTTGATTTTTTAAGTATTTTTCTCTTTTGTTTCGGATAGTATCTAGGACCATGTCATGTATGGAGTTGGGCGCCATGGTTGAGGGCGGGTATTGGGATAGGGCGTGGTCTCCTTTGATTGGTTGATCGTTAAAGAGGGGAGCATCCGAGGCCTGCGATTGGTTAACTTATCGCCCACGCTGTAGAAGCCAGAGCAGCGTGCGTTCCTACTGACAACAACGTCAGTGGGACGCGGACCGTCACCCAGCAACAAACAGTTCAGCCGATGCCTTCGCGGCGCTCAGTCCGCAGTGCGCGACCCCAGTGCCGCTGTGTGTAAACAAACAAACGTCGTTTACTTAGCTTATATACACACATACACATATACACACTGACCATGCTGAAGAACTCGGGAGACCAGTTGCCATTGGTCAGTGCAGCGCAGCATCATCAACACCTGCAGAGTATCGAACATCACCTGCACCATCAACTCCATCAGCAGTTACACCTGTCTTCAGAGAATTCCTCGCCGAATGAGAACTCAAGTCATCAAACGACTTCTACACCTTCAACCAGTAATCAAGATACCAAAGATAATATAGTGGCCGCTGCAGCCTCAACAGCTAAGAAAAGTTCAGGAGCTCGACGTCAAGAAAAACCCCCTTTTTCATATATCGCTCTGATAGTGATGGCTATTCAGAACTCTCCAGCTAAACGTCTCACCCTTAGTGAAATTTATACATATTTACAACAACGATTTTCATTTTTTCGGGGCAATTATCAGGGATGGAAGAATTCAGTGCGACACAATCTCTCGCTTAATGAGTGTTTCATCAAATTACCAAAAGGGCTAGGGCGACCTGGAAAAGGGCATTACTGGACCATCGATCCTTCAAGTGAGGTCATGTTCGAAGAAGGCTCATTCAGACGCCGACCTCGCGGTTTCCGACGTAAATGCCAAGCATTCAAACCACAATTTGCATCCGCTGCAGCGGCGGTGGCTGCTTCGGCTGCAGCGGCACCGTATTTTACATCAGGACCGTCCGCCCCCCAAGCAAGTCATCATCATCCATATGATGCTATCAGTGCTGCTGCAGCTGCCGTTGTCGGCAATGGCTCCGACGCCTATGGAGTCCAATATGGTGCGCCTATGTATGCCGGCGATTATGGCATGTACCAGCAGCAGCAGCAACAACAGCAACAGCAAACAGAGAATTGGTATAATCAACCAACAGATCAACCGGGACCGGCTTCGAGTCCTATCAGCGATGCCGCCTCCATGGATTCTCACCATCAACAGCAACAATATGCAGCTGTTGCAGCTTATGGGGCGGCTGCTGCAGCTGCCTACGGTCTCCAAACACAGGCCTCTCACGATCATGGTAAGTTCTTAACAAAAATCCTCTGAATCTCCTTATTTTTTTTTTCAACGAGTGGAAATTTATTTTATTAAACACTTTTATAAGTTGGCAAGAAAAGGAGAAAACGGAATAATATTTAATTATGTATGTTTTCCTTTGATATTAACGTTTATAGTCACCAAAACCTTTTTGAGGCCTCTATCTTTTAAATCGGAGTTAGTTACTTCTTGATCTAACTGTAAGGGAACTTTCTAACGAGAGCGATAAAATTTATTAATTTCAATTTACTGTTTATGAAAAAAACATTTTTGTCATTAAGTAAACTTAATGAAAAAAAATATTGATAATTTTAAAAGCAAGGGGCGCGGGTTCGAATACCAGGCAGTCCGATGATATTTACAGTATTTAAATCATTTGGATACCAAATGGTATAAATAAATATGCACGAACACCTACGTATATATCGTAATTAAATAATTGAGTATTTTATTTTTGTTTTTTTCTAATCTTGGTTTAATCATCCCTATTCCTAGCGCAGAAGTATAGATTCGCCTCTTCAGTCGGAAATTCTCTTCCCGTCTCAATTTAATTTTTTTTTAAACTTTCAGTATCTAAAGAAACTTTTCAGCCAGGATTAAATTAAAATTTTATTTAATTCCTTATTCGCCGTCATTTCGGTGGCTAGTCACGACCATCATCAGGGCTTATGATCATAACATTTATTTTAAAAAATTATATTAAGTTACAATAAGGAATATAAATTTAAAAAATGATGTACAAACAAATATTGTTAACTATACTTTTCTATAAATCACGTCGAAAATGATTTCCATCTTGATATAAAATTTGGAGATTTTCAAAGTCAAATCTGTGTCACAAATTCATAGCGTGGCGTGGGAAGATGTATTTTTTTTATAGTCATACCTAAGATCGTGTATATTTAACAATATTTGTAAGAACATCTAAAATTTTTCAAATTTATATTCCTTTTTGTTAACTTATGATAATTCTTTTAAATAAATTTTATAATCATAGGAGAAGGTCGTAATTGGCGACCGAAACACCGGCGAATAGAAAATTAAATAAAAGATTTTTATTTAATTCCCTGGCTGCAAAGTTCCTTCCGATCCTGATTAAACAGCCACACCCTCTTCTTCCTCTTTCACAGCCATAAAACATTAATTTTAATTGTCTTTGTTTTTTGTTTTAATAATAAAACATGTTAAAATTGTCAAAACTATGAAATATTTAAAAAAAAATTAAATTTTGTAGCTGACGTTTCAAACGATCATCATGCTAATATTAAGGGGAAACAAAATTGTAAAAAAAAGTGCAGAGCCCAAGACTTGAATATTTTCATATTTTTTCGTCGTATATGTACCATCAAGAGAAAAGATATTGGAGAATATGGCGGCTACCTACCATAAGGCTCAAATGCCAGTTAGCCGCCATATTGTCCAATATCTTTTCTCTTGATGGTATATAAATGTGTCTGTGTCCAAATGGCGAGTGATTTGAACACAACCAAATCAATCGTGAGAACATTTTCAAATTTGAAAATGAGAGTGACGAAACGTCGCTTTATTATATATAATATTATAACAAAACTCCCTCCATTGAAGAAATAACACGTTTTATAGATTTTGATAAATTTGATAACATTTTCATGGTCAATTTGGCCAAATAAGATTTTTTTTAAATTAATGATAATGACAATTTTTTCTATCATTTTATGATGACAAATAAAACCCCTTCTTATCTTATTAATTTAGCATTAAATTAATTCTATTTACATTGTAATTAAACGAACGATTAGTAAAACAAATCTCATAGCCTGACGCTTGTTTTGATTGGGGCAAAAGAAAAAAGATTGGCATAGTAACTAGAAGAGAAAACAAATTAACTAGTTCAATTAAGTAAGGTATATTGATAGTGGAACAAACGAGAAATGACAAAAAGAAATGCAAGCATTAGCTCGGCTAACTCGTGATCGTCATCCATTAAATCTGGGTCCTGATCAAAACACTTAACGACGGCAAATTGTAGTTGCTTGTGCCGTTTGGAGTGAAGAGAGGTATAGATATGAGTGACCTTCTCACTCTCCTAAAGACCAAGATGGAAAGAGAGAGTGGGAATAATTTGATGCGCTGTCAAAGGAGCATCTATTGAATATTACATTTTTATTTATTGTGGACTTTAAATTTATCCATTCCGAAAAGGATCAGGCTATAAATTTTAAATTGTAGCTGTAAGAAGCGCTTCTTCATTAATTGTATGTAGCTGTAATATTGTACTTTTGGGATTTTAAAAATAAGTAATTATTATACTGGCTGTGAGTATTAAATATAGATGAATGGAATGGAGTCAGTCAATGAAAATAAAAAACAAATTTATACTGTCGACGTTTCGAGCGCTCTTCCTCGGGACCTGTGACCACAAAACATTTATTAGAGGTTAATTTTCTTTTATAATACTTTTTTTTACAAAAATATATAACTTTATATAATTAATATAAGGGTATAATGATTTTACTTACAGTCTAAGTGTCAATTGTTACAAATGGTAGCAATGGCGGTCCTAGCCTTACATTTTGGGGGGGTACTGTTTTTTTTTTTATAGTATAAATAAATGGGCCTGGGCCCCAATAAATATATATTAATCAAATATGAGTATCGTTTAAGTCTTAAATGGCCTAAGTTGCCGAAAAGATTGTGTGAATGGAAGAGTGAGTGTGTGTTAAAAAAAAAAAAAAGATTTTGGGGGGTCACGACCCCCTGACCCCCCCTCTGGGACCGCCCTTGAATGGTAGTAATTAGATAGTCAGTTGAAAAATCCTTATATTGTTAAATTTGTTTCATGATGTCAACTGACTATCTATTTACTACCATCTGTAACAATTGACCTTAAGTAAAATCATTATAACTTTATAATAATAAATAATATTATATATTTTTGTAAAAAAAAATTATTATAAAAGAAAATTAATCTCTAATACAGTGGTTCCCAATCGGTGTGCCGCGAGAATGCCAAAGGGGTGCCGTGAGATATTTAGGTAAAAAAAGTTGGGGAAAAAAAGTTTTGCAAAAAAAAAAAGGTCAAACAATTTACACGGAAGAAAAGATTTTCCCGAGGGCGGCAAAAATGTCGCCCTCCTAAAAAAAAAAGTAAAATGATTTACACCCAAGGAAAAAAAAATTTCCACAGGGCGGATAAAATCCCGTGCCTGAATTGTCTGGAGAGCGGGAAAAATTTCGTTTTGCTAGGAGAAAAAAAAAAGGAAGGGTGCCCCTAGTGTGTATAGTTATTCCCAACGCACCTTTGGGGTGCCGTGGACTTCAAAAGATTGGGAAACACCGCTCGAATAACTCGAAACGTCAACAGTATAAATTTGTTTTTTATTTTCCTTGGCTGACTCCATTCCATACATCTATATTTAATAATAATAAGAAAATGGAAAAGCTCAGAAAAAGCCTAATAAATAAAAAATAAAAAATTACTAAATTTATGAAAGGACGCCTTATTGCTAGTGAGAGCTGGTTGTTATTCAGCCTGTAGACTTATTAATCTGAAGTTTCGCAACGAAATTTTAACTTGTAAGCACACCTATTCTCATGAAAAATTATTAGCTGCATTACATTTTCAAATACAGAATATTTATTAAAAAATAAAATTCTGATACTTTATTAAGTGGTCTATTTAAAAAAAAAATAAACCAAGAATTCACATTCTAGAATAATATTTGACCTATATATTGATATAAACTTAAATGACTTTAATAAATATTTATTTAAAAAAGAAAAGGAAAATAAATATTCTTCATTATTTATAAACGTAAAGATTTTTATTTTATGAATGTTAATTAGGTTATTAGTCAGGTATTAGAAACTCTTAATAATCATTATTATTTCCTTCCTGAGCCCTTAATTTTGACATTTAGGGCATTGTTATTTATTTTTCTAGCGTTAGATATTTGTAAGTCCTTCGGCGAATTTTGGGTCTATTTTTATTTTTTTTTTTTTATTTAGATTTATTTACGAACTTTTTCGGCATCTGAAACCATTTAAGACCACGTCCCCATTTTTTCTAACAATTATTAACTTTTGTCATAGCCCTCGGGCCGGGGTGCATTCCGTCTCAGGCGACAAAAATTTATTTCAATTAAATTAGATACCAATTAATTGAAATAAATGGGGTCTAAATGGCCTCCGATGCCGAAAAAGATCTTAAACAAATAAAAAAAAATAAAACTTTTGTCATTGTTATCCTCAAAAATTACTTGATTTTTTCACCATCTTCACAGTTTTTTTTTTTTTTTTTATTAATGAGTTGATAATTTTCTTATTTAAATTTTCTTTTTTGAATTTCATATAACAATATATCATTTATTTTTTTGAATTTAAGGTCTTTTTACGTCATAAAAGGCCATTTAGACCCCATCCCCATTTATTTCAACTGATTGGTAGTCAATTCAAATGAAATAAATTTTTCTCGTTTGGGACGGGAAGTGAACCCGGGACGAAATGTTAATATCTTCTCTCAGAGGCACGGATCACGAATTCATTATTTGTTATTTTATGTTAATTCACTAAAAAAAAAAAAAAAAAAAAAAAAAAAAAACTTAGTTTGAAGTTTATATAAACAAACGAAAAAATGTTAAATAGAGGAAGAATAAAATATATATTTTTTTTTTCGTGATCACAATTTAATTCTAGATTGGAGCCGAGAGAAAGAGAAAGAAAGAGATTTGGATGCAGTCGGCGCCCGAGCGAATTTAGCTATGAAGAGAGCCGTTGTCCTAAGCGAATTCCACCCCCTCCAGCTGTCAGGGAAACCCGAGTAGCTCCATCTCCCTGACTCTCTTTCCAAAAGAGAAACGATCTTTGGTCTCATTCTGAAGAAAAATATTCTTCCCTCTTAAGATATCTAATTCCGCCACCGAAATTTCATAAAATGTCATGTTAGGGAATGCATTAACCAGTCACTAAAAAAAAAGAAAAAAATTTTAACACAATTAATATTGTAACTGCCCATTGAAAATAAAAAATCGAAAGGGATCGCTTTCGAAATTTGATCATGTGATTTAGTAGAGAGTTTTCGATTAGTTTGAGGGCTTGTTTCTTTGCGGGTGGCATTTCGGCCAGGGGAGTGGGTCTGTCTTCTGTCTTCTGTCAAAGACTTGTTCCATACAAAACACATGCCAAATGGAAAACAAGTTTTTTTTTTTTCTACAAAATCCTCATTTTTTGTGTGTATGTATTTCGATATTTCTAGCGATGCTCATGCTCTCTTTCTTGTTTTCTTATTAATAACACTTTATAATTATAGAGGTGTTATTTAAATATCTATAGAATTTAAAAAATTCATTTTTTCATATTTAATAAAAATTAAATAAAAAATCTTACTTTTGGTAATCGAAAGTTGTGTTATGTGCTTATCACAACAGATTTTTTGTGTCGACATATATTTAATTTTAGAATTCAAGATATAAAATTTATAAACGTGGGAAGATATTTATATTTTGTTATCATGACAACCATTTTTCTTATCTTTTCTATGAAGTACAAGAGTAAAGTGTGCTTCAAAACACTTTAAGGGCAAAATGAGAATATACATTTTAAAGAGAATGTAAAAAAAATAGTTGATTTATGAATTTAAAAAAAAATCCTTGGAGAGAATTTTGAGAAAATCGAAAAAAAACTGAAAAAGTACATCAGTAAAGTACTAGTACTTTTTGGCCGATTTTGTTCAAAAGCTTATTTTGAGATTCTTCGAAGGTACCTAAGTTAAATATAAAATTTCAATGCGGTAGCTCAATTCCTTCATGCTAAAAATCTGTCCCACACAGACACACACACACACACACAGACCAATTTGCGGGACCCACTTTTTTGGACTCAGGGGACCTCAAAACATGTATATCCATCAAAATCTCGACATCGAATTTTTGACATGATTGCCATACTTTCTCTCTCTATATATTTCATATATAGGGTAAGAGAAAGTAAAAATACCATTGGATTTGTATTTTAATCAAAATCGTGGGAGCGAATTTTGAGAAAATCGAAAAAAAAACTGAAAAAGTACATCAGTAAAGTACTATTTACTCGTTGGCCAATTTTGTTCAAAAGCTTCGTGTTACGTCCCATGGAAGTATTTAACTTAAATATAGAATTTCAATCTCGTAACTCTTTTCGTTCTTGAGATATTTTGTTCACAGACCATGTTGCGTAAACCACTTTTTTGGACTCACGGGACCTCAAAACTTGTATATCCATCAAAATCTCGACATCGAATTTTTGACATGAATCCAATACTTTCTCTATATATATATTAACATATATAGAGATAAGAGAAAGTAAATTAGAATTGTGGTGTGCCAAATGAAGAATCGTAGTAGTGAGGAAATTGCTAAGATTTTGGCAATAAATAAAAATCAATTTGGCGAGTTTTATTTATTCGGTTTATTTCGGATGCATTAACATTACCAAAATCTTAGCAATTTACCCACTCCTACAAGAGAAAGTAAAAATTAATTATATATTTTAATAATCTTCATTACTTTATTTAATATTAATCTATCGGTCAGAGGGATATATCAGAGTGGCAGAGGTCTCGCAACTAGTACTTCCCTTTCCAAACAAAAAATTTATTTACAAGGAAGGAAGCAGGGGCACCAAAAAATAAAACCCCCCCATTTTTATAAAAAAAAGAAGGGAGTAAAAAAAATTTTTTTTTCCCCCCTCATCCTTTTTAAATTTATTTTGTCCGAGTTATAAAAAAAAAAAACATTTATTATGAATTTTCTTTATGGGTGTGTTTTCATTGACTTGTTCAGTGAGAATGTTGAATGTTGTTCTCGAAATGTCTCGTTAATTGTAATAAAATCGGAGGCTTTAATTTTTGGCTGCTCCTGCTTCCTTCCTTGTATATAAATCAACAGCCACGTACTTCATTGGTGAAAAATTTATTTCAAATGAATTGGCTACCCATAAATTAGAATGGGGTATAAATACGAGTAGCATTAGCACCGAAAATAAAAAATTCATCTATTTCTTTATCTGACCAAAAATTCCCTTCTTGGGCATGATACTGAGATGGGTTCTCGTTTTCTTTCTCAGGAGGAGGAGGCATCACTAATAAAGGATAAATCTTTGCCAGGTGGAATTGAACTTGAAGTGAAAATCAAAATTGACAAAATGAATGAATGAATCATATTTGAAATAATTTTAAATATTTTCAAAGATCCCGAAAGAGTTTGTTTTTGTTTGAAAATGTTTACTTTTCATTGAAAAACCAAACAGATGAACATCATTACATCATTTCTTTACTTTTGTATCTAAAGTTTAATATAATTTTTAAATATTCAAAGAAAATTAAAGCCGGTTTTATACACGAGGACATTTTTAAAGCCATTTTTGGCAACATATTTGGGTTCAAAAAATATCATGAAAAAATGGCCTGTTTTTCTAGCTTGAAAAAAACCTGTCATACACGGAGACATTTACATTTTTGGGTGCCTGGAACTGGAGGGGATTATATTCCCATTGCCCCTGTAGAGGCGCTCGACTTGGTTGAATTTTTGCGTCAAGCCGGATTTGAACTCGAGAACAATTTTACCCCAGCTTATCCGATATGCCACGTTGCCTCCTTGTAAGGGGAATACGTGGTGAACAGTGGCGTAACCAGGTGGGGGCGAGGGGGGGGGGCGCCCCAGGCGCATCAAACCCTTGGCGCCCCTCGAAACCGGAATAGGTGCCCTACGGCCTATGAAGCCCCCTGGAAAATCGGCGCCGTAGTTGAGCTTCGCCCCCCCCCCCCCACCCTCAAAGGCTGGTTACGCCGCTGGTGGTGAATGAGGTGAAATCCACTGAAGAAGGAGTGCCGATAGGAAAAAACCGGGGCCCCCCCTCTCCGAAATAATTTGGAAATATTGCCTTGTAAACTAATAAAAAATTGCTGAAAATGTAGCGTTTTTCTTTCTCAAATATTTATTTTTACTATTTAAATAAATTTTTATCGACTCGCCTTTACGTTTAACCTCTCAGCCACTACGAGAGCGATTTGGTTATTTTGATTTTAAGCAATTTGATTTTCGAGCCGAAAACAATTCTATTTATTGTTTGATTACTTTAAAACTTTGCTTATAGACACAATACAATTCGACATAAGAATAATAAAAATTTGTTGAATTATTTTATTTTTCGAAAGATAAAATAAATATTTTTTTTTGATGTTGTTGCTTATACCAGTTTCTTTTTTTTTATAAAAAGTACTATATTATTAATTAATTAATACAATAGTTTATTGATAAAATTCTTAATTATAAGCAGCGTACTTTTTAATTTTTGAAAGCTCTTTTGCTTTAGTCCTAGAGTCCTAGAGCGACGTGTTTGAAGAAGATTGATATCTTTTTATTATATACCTGGTAATTTTAATACATCTAGAATTTTAAAACATCTAGAAAGCTCTAATTATTGTGAAGATCGTCAAGTAAAATATTTAAATTCCTAAAAACTAATTTTCAAAACTAAAATAAGAGACAAAAATTGTATGGTAGTAATAATTGTTATGATTCCACCCTTAAAACAGAAGTTGAATCTTATGGACTACTCAAATGTTAAAACCCCTTTTTTGTTATTTATAATAAGACTAGAGAATTATGCTTAGCACTAAGTCTTTTGAATCTCTTCAGGATAAAAATTCCCCATAAAAGTAATCATAAATCATTTGTAATTACATCTCGAACTAAATTAATTATTTTAGCACACATTAACCACACGTGCTAACCAAATTTTAACTTAAGTTATAATGACTACTCAGAAAAAAAATATTTTGCAGCCCTATTTTTGATTAAATTTATGATAGCTTAATAAGTTGATCTTTGGAGGGTTTTAAAGTTCACATTCATCCCCTCTGAATCAGAAATGAAAAAAAAAAAAATTATTATGTTTATCTTTAGTAACGTATGGCACCTCGTAAAATTTTATATATCTTTAATTGCATTCGCATATTTATATAGTAGTTTACTTGTTGCATGTATTATAATATAAACAATCTAAATAAAGTACGTGTATGATGATAAACATTCAGGAAAAGAGGAAAATAACATCTGCTGATTGAGCCAATAAGTCAGAGAGAGAAAAGTAAATTTATTATTATTTAGAAAGAAATTTCTCAAAACAAAATGATTTGCGTTTAGTTCTTGAAAGATATGAAGATTAGATGATGCAAATGTGTTGCTAAAAATATATATATTTTTTTTTTTTTTTTTCGTTTTCAAATGCCTTTTCAGCATATTTTTTATAATATATATCTCTTGGCGTTATATGTGGAGTCGACACAAAATAAAAATTCAAAAAGAAAAAATTTTAGTAGTCAATATAATTTAATAGTGCAGGCGCTGGAGGTAGTTGAGTATGCAAAATGTGAGAACAGAATTCCGTCAATGGATTTTCTTAGCTCCAAGAATAAGAATCCTGATCTTGGCGGTCCAATTTTGATCTAATTTTTTTCTCTTCTTTTATTTGTAAAGGCGATCAAAGAAATACGTCCTATGAAGTATGCATAATGTGAAGACCAGCAACTATATTCAAATCTTATACAGTAGGCTACTTAAGACTTCAATGAATGGAAAGTACTATCTTGCCAGCAGCTTCAGTCCCTTCCCCTCCCTTCTCCGAAGCTAGTATTCACCATTTATATTATAAATGTAAATATGGCCTAAAAAACGCGCAAATTGACCGATAACTATGTACAGTGAGTGCCTCAATTATGTCCCCACCTGGTAACTAGAACCTTAAGTATATGGTATATAGCTAAATAATTTTAAATTTGAAAAGGTAAAATAAAATCTGGTAGGCCTGCAGATGATTTTATTTTACCTTTTCAAATTCACTATATACCACAAAGATGAGATAGAGAGAGAGATACAAAAGACGTTTTCGAAGATTTTCATTTTTTGAGGTCTTAGGTAAAAGAATATGTACAGTATGCGCCACAATTAAGTCCCCATCTGGTATCTAGAGCCTTAAGTATATGGTATAGTAATTTTACTATATACCATAGACTATATGATATACTTAAGGCTCTAGATACCAAGTGGGGATTTAATTGTGGCGTTTACTGTACATATTCTTATACCTGAGACCCCAAACAATGAAAAACAACGAAAACATCTTTTAAAAACGTCTTTTGTAGGTCTACAACACTCTCTATCTCATCTTTGATTTTTCTATTATTTAATTCAACAATGACAACAAAACAAAAAATAAAATCTATGCAAATACATAAACGAAAGAACAAATATTTAAATAAATATAACGACTGTAATACTACAGAATATTTGGCATTACGATAAAAAAACACTGTGGCACAGGTACCTGAGCAACTGACCATGCATTAGCACAGTTTTCCTTGAAACTGTGCACAGGTAACTGTGCCGGACTGTTTTTTTGTATGCCCTCTGCTGTTACTGCATAAACTGGGGTACGCAGCTCAAAGAGTGTTTTAGCTTATGGGGAAATGCCTTTAAAAATATTTGTGAATTAATAAACAAACCCATTCAAATAATAGACTTCTTCTTTCTTTGCCTTAATCCTACGGTGCGGGGTCAGCGGAGGGGGTGGGGGTTTTTGCGACCGGGAAGGAATAGAACAGGGCGGACCGTCGCCCGGTCTGACGCCTTTTGAAAATATAGCAGGGAAGAGACTGAACCCAGCTAGGGCAGCTCGTGGTCGCCATCCACGTACCCACAAGATGTGGGCCCCTGAGCAAATTCAAATAATAGACTAACTGTAACTATTGAAATAAAAACAGTTTGACATCTCTTTTGCATCGAATTCATAATTTGTGACGCCATATATAAAATAGATTATGCGATTAATCGTTTTGTTCTCCATTCCCTAAAAAAGAATTCTAGGCAAATACATTTGTTAAAATGGTACCATGATTCATTGTGAAATTAGTTTTAGATTTTAAGTTAATCTTTGATAGATTTATAGCTGTGATTTTAAAATAAACGTTTTATCTCATTCTATTGAATCCTGGAACAAATCTATAAACTGCGGTTGCCAAAAAACGTGAATGAAAAAAAGAAGATATTTGAATAGTTGCTTTCCACAAAAATATTTATTGAATAATTAATTATTCTGGATAAGTTTATTATTTTGTTAATTAATTGTATTATCTTCTGTCTAAACCTGTGCCGAGTGGGCAATTATAGCTAAAGATAGACACGACCGAAATTTAACAAGTCGGCTTGTTGCTCTGTCGCTCAATAAAGAGAAGGAAATAAAGCAAATGGAATAAATGCTAGCCTTCTTAGCTCGGGTAGCTCCTGGTCTCAGCCACATGAGCCATTAACTAGTTGTATATTTTTTAATATCAATACTTAGGTCCTTTAAAAAAAATTTATTTTATTTATTTTCCTTTTATCCAAAAGAATTTTTTTCAGTATCAACAAAATAATCTCTTTCCTTAAATTTGAATTTGTTTAAGCTGAACGCCCATCAATTAAGCAATAACTTTTTCGAACAAAACATTTTTTTCTATGCTTTTCTATGGGTAAACGCACACCCAGTAGACAAAACACAATTGGACATGTTTCGAGATCATTGAACAAAATGTTTTGCCATTGAGCGTTTTGCTCAATCAGTGTGCGTTGGCATTGGACAAAATGGTCTGCCATTGAGCAAAAAATGCCAATGCACACCGATTAGGCAAAAATGCTCAATGGCAAAACATTTTGCCTAATCGGTGTGCGTTGGGATTGAGCAAAACGTTTTGCTCTTGGACAAAACATTTTGTCCAAGAGCGTTTTGCTCAATTGGTGTGCGTTCAGCCTTATTCAACAGGGTTGTCCTAGATGATTATAACAACATTATAAAAGTATTAATATGCCCTCGGGGCGTGGTGTAGAGGTTAGCGTGCTAACCTCGTATACCAAATGTCGCAGGTTCGGACCCCAGGCAGTCCGATGATTTTATTTAAGCCAATTGGATACCAGATGGCTTAAATAGAAATGCCTGGACCCACAATATATATATTAATTACAACGGTTATCGTCTAAAGTCTTAAATGGCCTGAGTTGCCGAAAAGACTGAGTGAATGTGTGTGGTTGAGTGTGAGTGTGAATGAGAAAAAAGTGTGAATGTTTAAAAAAAAAAAAGTATTAATATCTCTATACCTAAATATTTAATTCGATAATGTCCCGAATTGAGGAGGTAAGAGATGTTGATAATCTCAAAAGCTATGGTGTGTGGGTTCGGATCTCAGAAAGTCCTATTAATATTTATTTAAATATTACTTTCTCTACCCTATATATTTTTGTTACTAAATGATATAAATAAATGTGTCTGGATTACTATAATGAGTGTCGTCTAAGGTCTATATGGCCGCGGAAGGTGGGTCGCGCGACTAGTTTATTAAATGTAAAAACATAATTGTATAGCTGTGATGTAATATTAGTAGTGTAGCACCAAATGAGAAAGCAGCTATAGTTATTTTCTTTATTAATTTATTTTATTCGCACAGCTGACGTTTCGGTTCCATTTTTGACCCTCTTCAGAGCTGGCAAAATGTCTTTCCAATGTGTCATACATCTTTGGAACATTATATAGACCTAATAATTATAGGTATAATGATGCAACTATATCATTATAATTATACAGTGTAATAATAAGGTTCCAAATGTGTATAAAATCCACCAACAGTCATAAAGGATTTTTACCAGCTCTGAATATGGTTCAAACATGGAACCGAAACGTTAGGTTGCGAATAAAATAAATAAATAAATAAAAGAACTATAGCTGCATTCTCATTTGATGTTACCCTCTACTAATAGTTTATTAAATATTGTAAAAGATATCGTAATTAAAAGAGGCATTTAAATATACCGAAAATATTGATTTATTTTATTATTAGTGTTTTTAGGTGGACGATGGTGATGGATGGTGTTGGGAATAATCTTTTAGAATTAAAAGCTGAACATTCTATTTTCTCATTTCAATGAAATGTGCCAAGGACTGAGGAATATAAAATACATTTGATGGTCTGTATTTTTTTCTTTTAATTCGTAGGAAACAGGCCTGCGGGAACGAAAATGAACAATCACTGATGGGGGTCAGGCCTCCAGACAGTCCGTTGAATTTATTTAAATCATTTGGCTACCAAATGGAATAAATAAATATGTCTGGACATCAATATGACGTAATTAATCTTTTAAAGTCAAGTGGCCCAATATGTCGAAAAGACTTAATAAACAAAAACATGGATAAAGTGGTAAGAAATTGTTTTTACTTTCTCTTACGTATATATATATATATTTATATATAGTGGGAAAGTATCATGTCAAAAATTCGATGTCGAGATTTTGATGGATATACATTTTGATGTCCCGTGAGTCCAAAACAGTTGGTTCCGCAAATTGGCCTGTCTGTCGTGAAGAAAATATCACAGAAACGAAAACAGCTAGGAGGTTGAAATTTTATATTTAAGTTAGCAACTTTCTCCGCCCCTCCTCTCCCCTAAAGGGTTAAAATAAGCTTTTGAACAAAATCAGCCAAAAAGTATATAGTACCGTAGTACTTTACTGATGTACTTTTTCAGTTTTTTTTTTCGATTTTCTACAATTTTGATAAATATTCAAAAATCAACTATTTTTTAGATGCTCTAAAAAGTATATCAGTGAAATTTTTCGTGGAAATTGTTTGAAGTACACTTTACTGATGTGGAATTATTCGTAGCTCAGAGGAATCATATCTCAAAATTTTCTGCAACGATTTTGTTCGAGGTTCAAATTTTATATTTAAGTTAGGCACCCCCCCCTCCCCTCCCCCCAAGGGGTGAAAATAAGCTTTTGAACAAAATCGGCCAAAAAGTACTAGTACTTTACTGATGTATTTTTTCAGTAATAAGATTCTTATATAATTTTGTTTTTCAGCTCTTGACAAGCACAGTACACAACTTTCTCTTACCTTAATGAAGGCAAGAGAAAGTTTTGTATTGTGCGACTAGTCACATCACCATTTATTATTACACATTCTAAAGAAGGAGATGAGATTCTAAAATTCCTTTCCAAAATTTTTCTAAAACAATTTTTATTATACTTAAAGTTTCTTCTCAATACTAAAATAAATACGTAGTTTAATGGAGATTTTCTAATCTAAAAGTTCGATATAAGCTTATGTCAAAAATTGACAAGCATGAATACTCTTAGTTTCAGATTTTTTTTTTTTTTTTGCTCCTCGACATTCGGATTGAGTTTCTTGGGGCTCAAGGGACTTGAGGCAATTTAAAGTATAAGAAGAAGCCCTTCGAGTTCACAAAGAATTCTCTCTAGTCTTGCTTATTAAAAAATTCGAGGCTTTATTGAAGAGATCTCTGGAGTAATTAATAAATTATTAAAAATATTTGTGGGGTGAGACAGAAAATGGAGCTCCTTGTCGTGTTTTACTAATTTTGCTAATTCTTTTATCTGAATTTATTGCATATAAATTTTCTTTTATAAAAAATCGGGTGAATATGAGCAAATCAAGGTTTATGATATCTCAAATATCAAAAAAGTGGTTTTGGCAAATTTTCCGTACATATGTTTGTTTGTTTATCTATCTGTTCCTCTCTGCTTGATACTTGCCAAATCTCTACAGTGGCACAACCAGCGGTGACTAAAAGATCCTGGGAAAAATATTTGCTAATCGATATTTAAATATTGCATATTACGAAATGTTTTTTTTCAATTATTGTACGTAGAATGAGCTTTGAAAATATTCTTATTTCGATAGTCGAATGTTATTTAAAAACTTATGTGCGACCAGAGAAATGGGAAAAACATGTTTAAAGTGTACTTCCTTGCATGCAATGGAGCAAGAAGCTGAAGTAGTCATTGTAATTTATAATATTACTTTCTCTTACCCTATATATGAAATTTAGAGGGAGAAAGTATTCGATTTTTTTAGAGAACGACTACACAAAATTTTCTATTATATCAGTATCAAAAGAAAAAATATATGTCGACATAAAAAATATGGTGAGAAAGAGAACAATTCCTCAGGCAAAAGGAACTAATCTTATGTGCTGTCAATGTAACTATTTACTTACAACTTTTTTTCTTTATGATGTAATCAATAAATAGTTTCAAATTTAGAAATATTTATAATTATAAAAAAAAAAATGGTGCAAAGCACACTAAAGGCCAATTTCCACTAGGTCGTGCCGCGGCCGTGCCCCTGCCGTTCGATGCCGTCGGCCGTAATTGCTCAAATGGACTTGCTATTTAAATAGCATTGGAGAGCGGCAGACGGCACGGCACGTCTAGTGGAAAATGAAACGGCCTCTCCAATGCTATTTAAATAGCAAGTCCGTTTGAGCGATTACGGATTTGTTAAATATAAAAAAAATAGCCCGAGAGCGATATGCCTTGAACATTTTTCCGGCCCGCGAGATTCACACTTTTACAAAATAAGCTTATATTTATTTGTTTTTTTTTTTTCACCCCATAAAAATGTCTAGAGTGGGGATAAATCTAATTTGGGGCAAGGGCCCGCCGAGTTTCGATGCATTTCCAAAAAGGTCAGCAAGATCATTTGGGTTGGCCCCCTCTCTTTTATTACAATCATTTACAACGATGTTACAATTATCAGCTTCCCCGTCTCTAAGATAGTGCAAAAAGACATCTTCGTTGCTCTGGAATCCCGAAAAGGGCTGAACTATAGCATCTCAATAGATTTTAGATTGGAATTTGAATACTACCATTATTTACTAATAAACACTTTAATAGTTTTTTTTAACAAGATATTGAATTTCAAATTGGTTTTAAACATTATAAATATTTTATTTAACTTTTATAAATATTATGAAGATTAGCTATTCACTTGTAAATAGGGTTTGATCTAATAAAACAATTAGACATTTTTTAATTTATTACCTTTAATGAACTATTTATTATTATTTTAAACACTCTCTCACTTTGAAAACGAAATAAATGGTTCGCCTGTCTTCTTAAAAATTAAAGTGTTTCTTAACCAGTTGTATAATGACCCCCGCGGAATATTTGTTTCTTTAAATTTACCTTATCATTTAATTTAAACTGATATCCGCTGGCTCTAAAGCAATAGTTAAACAAATTTAACAACATTAATAATGTATCAGAAACATTATTAATGTTATTAAATAATATGTTTGTGGATCTTTCGATTTTATTGTTTTCTATTTTGCAATGGGAAAAAAAGCAAAAGCGAGGGTTCGTGGCATGTATCGGGCATATTATTAATGTTGTTAAATTTGTTTAATGTTGTCAACTGACTATCTAATTACTACCATCTGTAACAATTGACACCTAGACTGTCCCGAGGAAGAACGTGACGAGCGCTCGAAACGTCGACAGTATACATTTGTTTTTTTACTTTTCCTTGGCTGACTCCATTCCATACATCTACATTAAATATATTTATAAAAATATACGTCGTATTTATGAACTTTTGTTTGTTACGACAAAGAAATTATTTTATTAAATAATTTTTTGGGAAATTCAAGAAAAAAGAATAAAGTTAGTTTAGAAATCCTTCCCCAAGCAAATAATTCAAGACCACCCCCTCCTGCAGGCAAAATTGAAATGTCGCCATTGCAACCAAACAATTCAAATGTGAGAAAATGGCTCAGAGGTAGAACATAAGAAAGCTCCTGCTACCAAAGATCAAGGGTTCGCACCCCATCCCATGCGAAAAATATTCCAATTGCAATAAATAAGGAAGGGGTCTAAATGCTGTATAATAGGTGAATGCGAGATGTGTTTATTGTATCGACGAGCTAGATAAAAGCAGTCCAGTCCGCCCGCCGCGAAAGCGTCTGATTCGAGTCAAGAGGCGTAATTTTCCTTTATTGACTGGGTTAGGCTGGATGCACACCGATTGAGCAAATGACAAAACTATTTTGACGAATCATGCTTAAAACTGTTTTGTCAATGCTTTTAAAATGGGTCAACGCAAACCGAATGAGCAAAACCAATAAACACAATTTAGTATGATTCGACATCATTGAGCAAAAATGTTTTGTCATTGAGCGTTTTTGCTTAATCGATAGTGTTGGCATTGAATAAAACGTTTTGCTCTTGGACAAAACGTTTTGTTGAAGTGCGTTTTTGCTTAATCAGTGTGAGTCTAGACTA
The DNA here is from genome assembly GCA_023213315.1 of Euborellia annulipes. NCBI lineage: Eukaryota > Metazoa > Arthropoda > Insecta > Dermaptera > Anisolabididae > Euborellia > Euborellia annulipes. The sequence goes on from JAKCPI010015233.1 coordinate 76,707, forward strand.
ACATACAATCTTTGGTTGAAAAATTCCATCTTTTCTAAACAAAGTTATACAAACAAACCCCCCTACAAATATTATGTCACAAGATAGAACTACCCCCCCCCTTGAATAAAATTTCTTAAACAAAATTCATATCATTTTTTTTTTTTAGTAAATTTTCCCTCTTGACTCAAATAATCACTCCATTTTTTCCAGTTGTGAAAATCATTCGACCTTTTTTATTTTTTTATTTTTTGAAATTTTATAAATTCAACTTTGAATTGTTATGACACACTTAGAGAAACCCCCGGGTCCCCCATGTCACAATTAGTAACGTTTTGTTCAGACCTCTCCCCCCTAACGCGTTACGTAATATGTGAACGACCCCTATGCTAATCGCTTCATTAAAGGAAATTATTTTCAATGAACATCTTATTTATAAGATATGATCAAAAATCTGATCTTTATCTTTTTTTAATCCCGATTAGACCTGAATTCCTTTAATTATTTCCCCCCTATTTAGAGTGGAATAAATTTATTACTGTTTATCTGAAACCAGCTGTCGATTAATTGCCTCTGCGATGGTCCAGGCAGAGTTCAATGAATTCTCTTCTCTCACATGGCTCCTCTCTTCTCAAAGACAAGAGCCTCTCTCTCTCTCTCTCTCTCTCATTTCTCACTTTTATAACAATAAACACGTTCAGCCAATTTTCATGTGCGTTCTTTGATCCTCTAACTTTGAATAATTGGACAGGGAGTTTCAAAAGAATTATTCAAAAATCCGATTAAAAAAAAAAAAAAAAAAGATAAAATAAGAATCTAATTTTAACTTCGATCAAAAATTTTTCATTCAAATTTAATAATCTACATTATTGATATTTGGAAAATTGAAAATATGTTTATCTCAGTAAAAAAAAATCTGGTGTGACTGGCGCACAACACACAACTTTCTCTTACCCTTCTGTAGAGAAGTTGTGCACCGTGCTGGTCACACCATATTTTTTGTGTCGAGATATATTTAGTTTCCCATAGCACCTTAACTTCAAACTTGTATTTTAATTGTTGACTGCTTGAAATAAACTATGGTTATTTTTCAAAATTTTAATTCACTCTTTTTACTTTCTCTTACCTATATATATGTTAATATATATAGAGAGAAAGTATTGGATTCATGTCAAAAATTCGATGTCGAGATTTTGATGGATATACACGTTGTGAGGTCCCCTGAACCCAAAAAATTGGTTTTCGCGACTTGGTATGTCCGTCTGTGTGTTTGTGTTCAATTTTAAGCTTGAAGGAATTAAGCCATGAGGCCGAAATTTTATATTTAAGTTAGACACCCCTTTGGAGCATGAAAATGAGCTTTCAAACAAAATCGGCTAAAAAGTACTATTGTAGTACTTTACTGATGTACTTTTTCAGTTTTTTTCTTTTTTTTTTAAATTCGCTCTATTTTGTTTAAAATTCAAAAATCAATTATTTTTTCTATGCTCTTTCAAATGTATATTCTCATTTTGCTATTGAAATCTTCTGAAGACTACTTTACTCTTGTATTATATAGAAAAGAAGAAATGGTTGCCATGATAAAATATAAATATTTTCTCATACTTGTAAATTTTACATCTTGAATTCTAATGTACCGTATGCCCTCGGGGCTTGGAGTAGTTGGTAGCGTGCCTACCTTCTATACCGAACGCGGGTTCGGACCCCAGGCAGTCAAAAGATTTTATTTAAGGCATTTGGATACCAAATGACTTAAATAAAAATGCCTGGACCCCCAATTGATATATTAAACATACTGAGTATCGTTAAAAGTCTTAAATGGCCTCAGTTGCCGAAAAGAATGTGTGAATTGTGAGTGTGAATGAGAATAAAAGTGTGAATGTTAAAAAAAAAAAAAAAAATGTACCGTATTGTCGGAAACTAAATATATGTGGACACGAAAAATCTGGTGTGACAAGCACAGAACACAACTTTCGATTACCGAAGGTAAGAGAAGTTGTGTGCTGTGCGACAGTTACACCAGATTTTTTGATATCTTTAGATACTGAGAACAATCTATTATTATACTGTAATTTTTTTATATATAAATAACTGCCCTATTTTCTTTCAAATTTTTTAAACCTTTTTAAATAAAAATCAAATTGATAAAACTTTATCTTGATCACGCATAAACAAAATAATAACTAAAACTAAATGAAAGGGTTCTTTAAATTTTGTTTATATTTAATAAACAAAGGTAAGAAAAAAATATTCATCCCAAGATATTCGACTCTATTATTTATTTATTTATTTATTTATAATTGATGATTTAAGTTAGTTGATATGCTGATATTTTTGAAACTTGTTTTGGTCACCAAATCTTTATTAAAAAAATAAAAATAAAATCAATTTGATCAGAGGATAAAAAAGAATGAATGATTAGAAGGTAAACCCATATTTTTCTTATCTTAGATAAATAAACAACAAGACTGGATAATTTAGCTGGAATCAGGCTGAATCATTGCTCCTTGGAAATTTTTTATTTATTTACTTTTTGATCTAGAGAAAAGATTTTAATATTAATTTATGTTTTCAACAAAGAAATGAAAAGATTTTTAAATTAATTTCTCAAAAAGGGGAGATCAATTTTGTTATATTAATTTGAAAAATCTGGTGTGACTGGTGGCACAGCACACAACTTTCTCTTATTCTTCGGTAAGATCCAAAGTACATCAGTAAAGTGAACTTCAGACAATTTTCACGAAAAATTTACTAATATACTTTTTAAAGAGCAGCTAAAATATAGTTGTGTACTGTGCTTGTCACACCTGATTTTTTTGTGTCGAGCTTTATATTTATTTTCCCATAGCACCTTAGTTTCAAATTTGCATTTTAAATGATGACAGCTTGAAATATGCTATGGTTATTTTTCAAAATTTTAATCTCATATTTGGATATTTTATACACAATAGAGAATCATAAATAAATACAAAATTTCATAAGAATGGAAAATTTTTTTTTAAATGTGTAAAAAGTTCCAAAGGGCCCCCCCTTTTGTATCGAAATTAACATGCATATTCTAAAACATTGGCTCTGCATATTCTACAACATTGACTTTATGGAAGAGCCGGAAAATGAATTTGAAAAATCTGAAATATTAGGTACAGTGAAGGTCAATATTAAGTCCCACTCATGCGTTTTCTACTTGTGATTATTTCATTGTTTTTATAAAAATAAAATGAAAATCTTTATTGGAAATTTTCTAGGTTTGAACCATGAAAGTATCCATTAAAAAATATATAATATTTTTTTAAAAACAATGATATAATCACAAGTAGAAAACGCATGGGTGGGACTTAATATTGTCCTTCACTGTACATCAGTAAAGTGTGCTACCATATTTCACGAATAGATGTTGATACATTGTTGAGCCTCGTGAATATATAGAGTTGGAGAGATGTAGCTGTGAGATATCAGTAAGTGAGATTTGGAGGACAGCAGCCAGGAAGGCCTCTATTTAATGAAACAGACTCCTTCAACAAAACGTTTCCAAAGTGTGCTACTACAAGAAAAATTTTACTGATATACTTTGAAAAATAGTGCATTTATGTATTTTATTCAAAATCCTTAAAGCCCTTTTTGTGAAAATCAAAAAAAAAAAAACTGAAAACGTACTTCAGTAAAGTACTAGTACTTTTTAGACGATTTTGTTTAAAAGCTAATTTTCTCGACTTATGAGGATACCTAACTTAAATATAAAATTTCAACCTCGTAACTCATTTCCTTCATGCTTAAAAATGTCCGCACAGACACGCAGACCAATTTGAGGGTCCCACTTTTTTGAACTCAGGGGATCCCAGGGATCCATCAAAATATCGACATCGAATTTTTGACATGATCGCAATACTTTCTATATGGCGAGAGAAAGTAAAAATTAATAAGATTTAAATGAGAACACGTCATCATATATTTGATTTTTTTTCCTGATCCTGAATAGATAAGTCGGCCAGCTCATAATTTTTTTCTTCCGTTTCAATTAATTCTCTATTATTTCCCTATGCAGGATTGCGGGGGCCAATGCAGCCGATGCAGTGTGACCGGAAGCCCTTCCTATCGACTCCGCCGGCGCCTGCCTCAATTCCTGTTGCGCTACCATCGCCACCAGCCGCTAATACCGCTAATACTTTCTACGAGGGCCTTAAGTACACCATTTAAGCATCTACAAATCAAAAAAAAAATAACAATTTAAACAAATTCAACAAAGGACTAAGTCATTGATTATCTAGAATATTAGATTTATAATTTTGAAGTGAAACTTCAATAAGAAATAATTATTATAAACAGTGTTCAAATTAATTACAAAAAATATTTTGACCTTATGTTAAAAAATAAATTTAAAAAAAAATAATAACTAAGCTTACTAAAAATATATATTTTTATAAAATTTTTATCAAAAATTTTTCACTCAAATTAAAAAAAAAAAAAAATTATTTTTATAATTATTTGGTGGGATCTTTAAAAAAGATGGATAATTCAATCGATTTTCTATGAATTTTGCAACAAAATTCTACTTCATTTTTATCACTATTTTTTTTTTTTTTGTATTAAAAAAATATTCAAACTCAATCACGTAGTGGCGTATCTCAATTTCTATCATTTTTCAGGAGAGCTGTTTATAGTTCGTGTTGTTATATTAAATGTGTAGATACGCAAAACCAAAAAACCTAAATAATACGAAAAAACATGGAAATACAGATTTGTCACTTTGTAATAATGTAAAGAACGTTAGGACACGGTCATACCCGTTGTATCTCAATTTTTAATTTTTTTGAGATACGTCACTTCGTGATACAAGCGACGATATGATCAAATTTGCTCGAAAATTTAAATTTACTTCAAATAGTATTGGAAACTATTGGAATATATTCTTCAAAATTTTTAATTACAAGTCGATGTTGGTTTTCAAACGGAAAATATTTTTTGTTCAACTATACAATAATATACCTATTATTTAACTGTAATAATGTAACTGGAGCATCGTCCTTTTTTTTTTTTAGAAAAAACCTTTTAAACTTTTTTCTATCTTGGATTATTTATTATAGTAACGTATAAAATAATAATTACTGTTCGAAATTGTATAAGTCAAGAAAATTGTTTATGTCGTAACTTGGTAATTAGTCCGTCCAGGTTGCTTTGGATTACCGCCCCTTTCTATATCAACTTTTCCCCTCTGGAAATTTATTTTTATACTTTTTAATTAGAGCATTCTTTGCCACCCGAAAAAAGAAGATGGACTGCTCCTCTCAAAGCCTCGCCACTTTATTTTTTATTTACTTGATGAATTAATTGATGAATTGAACTGATTTTAAAAATATATTTACATAAATTTGAATTAATGTGAGATAGGGGTGACTTTTTGCTGATATTCACCCCTAAATAAATTTATATTAATTATTATTGTTAAAAATATACATGAGAGATTATAGTTATATTGAAACAATGAATTATATATACCATGTACGGGTTAATGAAGAAAATTGATGTAATTAATACCAACAGGCGTAAAAATAAGAACCGCCGAGAGTTGAACCACGCATCTGCCAATTTGCATGCCATATCTCTGCCACAGCACCGCACTCGGCTAAATAAGATGTGAGAACGATTTCTCGCCATGAATCAAATTAGAAATAGCTAAATATTTTTCGAGATCTATATATTTGAATAAGATAATAGTATTCAAAATACCTCGATTTGGACTTAACTAGTCATAGATATATTTAACAAGACTGTTTTTTATTGATGAGGCCAAAGATCCCATGGCCCCCGGGAATCGAACCCAGGATCTCCGCCTTTCCGGGGCATAGGCGTGCTATCCATTGCACCAGGCCACCGGACCCTCGACCTGTACCAATAAAAAAACACTCTCAATCTTGTTAAATAAACAAATTAGAAATGTATTAAATTTAAATAGATGAGTGTGATGCTGTGGTCTAGAGGTAGAACATGCCGAGGACAGATCCGTGGATCAACTCCCGGTAGTAGCTCTTGTTTTTAACTGTTTGAATTAATAAATAGTGATTATATTAAAATCAAATAGACAGATTTTTATTGTTCTAAGTCATTTAAAAAATTATTTCATGCCAAAGAATCTGTACCAAAAAGGTCAAAATATAATAATTACAAATAATAGAGGATTATTTTTTTAATATAGGAAAACAAAGGGATTCCTTCCCCATTATTATTATTATTAATAGACTATCATGCTAGACTCCCATTGACGTTTGTGTTGGCAGGACTCTTACTCTTACCCCTGCCCCTTAGGAGACCACCCAACAACCTCCGACGACCTCCACCTGCCAGCAACAGTGCCTTATTCGTTATATTTTTAAGAGTGATTTTTTTCTTTTTATATGTGTATACATGTGTGTGTGTATGTATTGACGCGTGCCAAATTGATGAACAATTTAAGAATTGTCTGAGTTATATATTTTAAATATTATATATTTATATATAGAGAGAGAGAAAGCTTTTTTTGTTTAATATTAAATATTCCAAAGGCATCTATTATTGTTTTTTATATTATAATCTCTCTTTTATAGATTTAATATATATTTAATAATCAAAGCAATAAAGAGAAACGGATCACATAACTCTTTTTTGTTCTGTAGAACAGGGGTATCAAACTGATAACCGAAGATACATAAGCTTTTTTAGATAAATTAATATGTATAATACCAATTGGTATGCAATTGATTTAATCAAAATTAACATTGCTGCTATCTTTAACCCACTGGTCATTTTTATTTTGGTTGTAAAAACTTATTTGAATCGTAGTAGAGAATTTAAAGATTAGGTCCTGGCCCCCTTGCTGTCTCTCTTTCTCGAACATGATTCTATATAAAAATTAGAAACCCACCGAAGTTTCGGTTACGGTTTCAGCCTGAGTTTGCAAAGATGGGATAAGACTCGTATACTAAAAAAAAAAAAAAACGTCGAACGAAGTTCGCACTAAAAAAAAGGCCAAATGATTTTCGCAAGAGGGAAAAATGTAGTGATTTAAAAATTTACAAAAAAAAAAAAAAGGTAAAATGATATGAATTTTGTATAGGAAATTTTAAGAAAAAGAGAAAAAGTTTAAAACAAGTTTCGGTTTCGGCCGAAACTAAAATTGAAACCGAAATTCGGTTTCGGCTGAAAATCTTGTTTCGGTCGGACCCTAATAAAAATGTTTTTTTTTTTTTTTGTAAAGGCTGAAAAAAAATTAATTAAATCGTTGTTTTGTATTTAATTATTTTTTTCTTCTCCATAACGCTCATTTGCTGCAAGAGTGTCATACTCAAAATTTCTATTTTTTTAGGAGATCAAAAAAAAAAATAAATAAATAAATAAAATCGTAATCATATTCGAGAAAGGAGAAATTTTTAAAATCTTTTTAACAGAAATGTTACGGTTTAGAAGTCAACAAAGAAGCTTTGAGAAAATTTGCGACTCAAAAAAATCAGATATTTTGCGGGGAGTATGAAAAGCACAGACATGTCCTTCAGCCAGATAATAGAGCTTTTTTTGTTATTTTTACTGTGCCAATAACTTAATAAGGGCGATTGAATCATTTGAATTATGACAATATTGCAGCAAATGAGAGATATACGTTATAATATGTTTATTCTAAAAAATAAGATATTAATTAAAAAATAAAGATAGAAACGCTAAATTAGGTTAGTCAGCACTCAAATGATCCTATAGTGAAATAAAATTGTAATTTAATTTAAACTGAAAAAATCTCTATAGACCTAATTACAATTTAACTCTTTCTTATACTGTAGTTTAATTCTATTGTATATTTTTATTATTTTGCTCTGAATCCAAACCACCAAATATAAAAATATTTTACGTTTTGGTTTCTTCTTCCTATAAAAGAGAGAGAAATATAAAAAAATTCTATGTATTATTTTATAATTAATTTTATTATACAATAATTAACTCTACTTGTGTCTTCTGTTTGTCATTTAAAAGACAGTCTTTTTTTTTATTTTTTATTTTACACAGATATCTGTAAATAATGTAAATTGTATATATATATAATAAAAGTTATATCTAATTAAATAAAATATAGAAAATTTGTTTTTTATTTGTGAAAATATAGCCTAAATATTGTATGTATGGTCTACATGTATCAGGATGCGCGAATTTTGCTTGCTGGTAGTTAGGCAACTAAAATTACTAATTCATTTGAAAATCTGCTCAGTAAAAGTTTAATATAACTGTTCGTAAGATTCACGAGTGTAGCTTGTATTTTTGCAAAGAAACTGCAATTTTTTACTTTCTCTTACCTCTTTATACGAAGGTTATATATAAAGAGAAAGTATTATTTCATGTCAAAAATTCGATATCAAAATTTTGATGGATATTCACGTAATGAGGTCCCCTGAATCCAAAAAAGTGGTTTTCGCAACATGGTCTGTGTGTGTCTGCCTAAACAAAATATCTCAAGAACGAAAAGAACTGGAAGATTGAAATTTTATATTTAAGATTGATACCCCCAGGGGACATGACACGAAGCTTTTGAACGAAATCGACCAAAAATTACTAGTAGCCCTACTTTACTAATGTACTTTTTCAGTTTTATTTTTTTTGATTTTCTCAACATAAGCTCTAACGATTTTGATTAAAATTCAAAAATCAATTATTTTTTCGATCCTCTTTCAAATGTATATTCTCATTTTGCTCTCAAAATTGTTTGAAGTACACTTTTCTCTTGTAGTTGTTTTTTTTTTTTTAAAAACATTCACACTTCTCATTCACACTCACACTCACACACACATTCACACTGTCTTTTCGGCAGCTCAGGCCATATAAGACATTAACGATAACCGTTATTTATGAATTTATATATATTAGGGTCCAGGCATTTTTATTTAAGCCATCTGGTATCTCTTGTAGTTAATAGGATAAAGAGAAATGGTTGCCATGGTAACAAAATATAAATATTTTGTCATACTTATAAATTTTACATCTTGAATTCTATTGTACCGTACTGACCCGGAAACTAAATATATGTCGACACGAAAAATCTGGTGTGACAAGTACAGTTAAGAATGTGAAGGTAAGAGAAAGTTGTGTTCTGTGCTTGTCACACCACATTTTTAAAATTACGCTCATGACCCAAAATGATAATAAATGGAAAATGTCAGAGTGGTTGGAGAATGGAGTGTCCGTCCCTCTGCATGACTACGTGACCGGAGACCTCTGAGATCACTTCCTCCTCCTTAATATTATCTAGACTTATTCCAAAAATGTGCATCATCCTTGGGACATACGACGAGAGGAAAAAAGGTTTATTCACCCATTTAGGAAAAAAAAATAAATTCGTAAAACAACCTTGAGTTATAAGATCCTTGAGATTTCCTCTTCTTTTGCTATCATTCGAAAATTAATAGAGAGATAACTTGCTGATGACGCTGTCTTTTTTTTTTACTCTTAAATCTTCTCTAGGGAAATGACGTTATATTCTAATTATACATTTTTCAATCAAACCTTGCGGTTTTCTTAATTGTATTATCACCATTAAAATTAGAATTTCGTATAAACATTGTTTATGGGCTTTTTTTTTTTATATATAAACCATAAAAACTCTCTGTCCTCTGACATTTGGCCAATCTCAAAAACCAAGAGTTGTGAAATTTTGCAGATAAGAAGGATGCTGTTTGAATATAAGGATATTTTCTAAAACCTAATTGTTAAGAATGTTTTTGGTGGAATGGAATCCTTCTCTTGCATTCTGCCTCCTATTTTAATATATGAAAGGCCTCTAGAGCATAGTACAGTGGTAGAGTTCTTGCCTCTTGGGCTATGAGTCCCAACTCATGTGACAAAAATTTATTACAATTAAATCGTCCTTCGATGCCGAAAAAGATCTTAAATAAAAAACCTGGTGAGACTGGTCGCACAGCACACAACTTTCTCTTACCTTCGGTATCGAAAGTTGTGTTCTGTGCTTGTCACACCACCAGATTTTTCCTGTCGACATATATTTAGTTTCCGCCGATATATTAGAATTCAAGATATAAAATTTATAAACATGGAAAAATATTTACATTTTGTTAACATGGCAACCATTTCTCGCCTGGACCCTAATATATATAAATTCATAAATAACGGTTATCGTAAATGTCTTATATGGCCTGAGCTGCCGAAAAGACAGTGTGAATGTGTGTGTGAGTGTGAGTGTGAATGAGAAAAAAGTGTGAATGTTTAAAAAAAAAAAAACCATTTCTCCTCTTTCCTATGAAGTACGAGTAAAGTGTGCTTCAAATAATTTTTTTGAGGGGAAAGAAAATGAAAATATACATTTGAAAGATCATCTAAAAAATAATTTACTTTTGAATTTTAATCAAAATCGTTAGAGCGAATTTTGAGAAAATCGAAAAAAAGTGAAAAAGTACATCAGTAAAATACTAGTATTTTTGGTCTGATTAAAAGCTTATTTCCACGCTCCAGGAGGGTGTCTGACTTGAATATAAACTTTCAGCCTCATAGCTCAATTCCTTCATATTTTAAATTGAATTAAGCCATTTGGCTTAAATAGAAATGCCTGGACCCCCAATAGATATTTTCATATATAACGGTTATCGTAAAAAGTCTTAAATGGCCTGAGTTGCCGAAAAGAGTGTGTGAGTGTGAGTGTGAATGAGAAAAAAATGTGAATGTTTAAAAAAAAAAAATTATTTATTATTTTTGAATAACTGGTATCTGGACTAGAGAAAAAATCTAAAATAGAAGTTATTTAAAAAAATTTCTTTACGTGTTATTTTGGGAAAACATTAGCAGTTCGGCTCCCCTCCTTCATAAATGAAAAATTTTTAAAATATGCTTGTATTTGAGTGGGGTAAAAATGTGGTCTAATATATCACTGATCTAAGGCTAATTATGGTCAATGGCGGATCCAGAAAATGGAGAGGAGACGAATTTTTTTTTTTTTGAAAACGGTGGGTGGCTTTTGCAAAATTTTCGATAACGAAAAGAACTAAGAAATTCGGAGAGGTGAAGAACATTTTTTGTCAAATGTTGACTGAGGAATGCCTCATTTAGAGAATTTTCCCTCCATTTAAATAATTACCTAAATCAATTTAAAATATTGATATTTAAAATATGCTTGTTTTTACAAAAAAGCACATTTTGGAGATTTTTTTTTTTGACGTTGGACAAACTAATGAAATTTAAATAATTATAGACATATCAGATATGTAGCACCTCTAACAATACAATTGCAAAAACAATGCGCTAGGACTTGATCGAAAAATATTCAAATAAAAAAAACTAAAGCCTAAGACGAAATTTTAATCTAAATGGTAGTAGGGATTTTATATTCCCTAATCATATGAGGAGGAGTAAAAATGTAGATTTCATGCTTACATTTTCACGTTAATCCCAAAGGATAAAAAAATTAGGAGTCTTTTTTTATCAAAATTTTTACCATGTCTATAATAAAGCAATAAGATGATCCGAAAGTATTTTAAATAGAAGTATTTATACAATCTAATAATTAATGTGATAATAAGTGAGAATTTTCTCTTCCCTCCTAGCAGATGTTTCTCTAGTCGTCAAGTGCTAAAAAAGCGAAATATTTTAAGAAACCAACTAAAAAGCGAGAGATGAAGAGCATTTTTTAACGATCGACAAGAAGAGAAGAGAACAATTATTCTTTATGTGAACGTTTATTTTAGTCGACTTATTGCAAAGCACATTTATCTATTTCCTGCTTGAGATGCTCTCTCTCTCTCTCTTTCCACTTTCGGGGTGGGTTGAAAGATATTTAAAAAAAGAGAGAGATTAATTTTCTAAAAAAAAAAAAAAAAAAAATTAATGGATTCAATGAATAAAAAATGATTTATAGAAATTTTTTTAAGAATTTTTTTTTTAATTGTATTAAAATATTTTAAAGGAAATTAAGCAATCATCTTGATTCCGGATTCTGATGTTTTTTTTTATTAAAAACTTTTAGGTCCAGTCAAAGAATCAATTATTTTTTAATTCTACCAATTATGGTATATTAAATCAACAAGTGGGAAAGCCCGCCTTCGGCGGGGACTGCACTCTCTGGGCCCTCTTAGGCAAGCAATTGCAAAATTTTAAAGTTTTAAATTTCTCTCTCTGACTTAAAGTTTCCCTCACTGTTTCACCTTCCTCTGTCTCTGGTCAATCGGCAGAGAGAGAGTGGTAAACAGGAATATAACGGAAGTCAGTGGCTTTATATTATACATAGTATGATAATTTTTGATAGGGTTCAAAACCAGTGGCTGAATCTTATTAACCATTGAAGATAAGAGAGATACGAGTTCTAATAGTAAGAGTGAAATTCAAGGATGAAAGATGAGAAAAAAATAACTATAATACTGAAATTTCCGATATTTCAAGCTAACCTTACAGGGAATATTGAAGCAAGATTGCTGCAATATTCCTATGTCCGCCTCTTTGTAACTTGCAGAAATACTGCGGCAAGAATTGGGAAAGAATGGCAATATTACTGCAATATTCCAAGCTGTCTGGGAAGATAAAGTAAAAATCAACTTAATACGAGTATAAGAATTCTAATAAATAATCTATAAAATTCATTTTAGGGATACTATTTAGAGTTCTGTGTACATTTGATTAAAGATTTAATTAATTTCTTTTAATAAAATATTTATTTATTTATTTTGAGAGTGAGATAATTTAATATTATCGCGTATCGTTCTTCTTTAGCATTGCATAATCTTTTTGGTGGGAATATGTCAAGAGCTCTGGTCGGGAAAGAGAGAGAGATAGTGGTGACGAAAAAAGCTCTCTTGCACTTCATAAAGGGACAATCTCATAATGATTGGTCCATCAGCCAGGCTCTTCTAAACCCAATATTTCACGACGAGCATCAACGACTTCGAGAGGGAAGAAAATAAGAGTTTAATTTATATATTTATAAACTTTACGGTTAAAAAAAATCTGGTGTGACTGATCGCACAGCACACAACTTTCTCTTACCTTTGGCGTTCTCTTTTATTTATTTTTAATTGGATTATTCTAAAATATGAAATTATCCACCTGAGACTAAAATTTGATATTATTTCTATTTAGATTGAATGTGAAATTTTAATTGAAATTGACGTGATGAAATTTAGATAATGATGGATTTCTTTTCTCTAGAGAAATCCTTTCCTAAAATATAGCATTATTATTTTGAATATTTAGATTTTTTTTAATGCAAAACAAATGTGTGTGTGTGGGGGGGGGGGGAGGTGCCTAACTTATATAAAAAATACCTTTGGTAAGAGAAAGTTTTGTAATGTGCTTGTAACACCAGATTTTTTCTGTTGACTTATGTTTAGTTTCCGCCGATATATTAGAATTCAAGATATAAAATTTATAAACAGAGAAAAATATGTATATTTTGTCACCATGGCAACCATTTCTCCTACCTATCTTTCCTAAGAAGTACAAGAGTAAAGTGTACTTCAAACAATTTTGAGAGCAAAATAAGAATATACATTTGAAAAAGCATCTAAAAATAATAGATTTTTGAATTTTAATCAAAATCTTTAGAGCAAATTTTGAAAAAATCTTAAAAAACTGAAAAAGTACATCAATAAAGTACTAGTGCTCTTTGGCCGATTTTGATTAAAAGCTTATTTTCACTCAGGGGGGGGGGGGTGCCTAACTTATATATAAAATTTCAACTTCCTAGCTCAATTCCTTCATGTTTAAAATTGAAGACACACACAGACGGAACACACACTTTGTTCAGACTCACACTCACACTCACACACACATTCACACAGTCTTTTCGACAACTTAGGCCACATAAGATTTTAAACGATAACTGTATTTTATAATAAATATTTATTTGGGGTCCAGGCATTCTTATTTAAGCTTAAAACTTTGATTAGAGAAAATAATTGTTTAACGCTGGGGTGTTAGATAGGCCTTCTAGATTGAAAATAATTAATCAAGTTGATAATGCGTGAGAGGTTGTAAAAACACGAACAAGAAAACATTGCTCTCTTCATATGGATCGTTAACACCTGGTGCTAAAAAGTAAAATGTTAACGTCGCTGTTTTAACTTTGTTTAGAGAATAGCATTTTTTAACGCTGATGTTATTACTTTACTTTTTAACACTCAACATACATTTTACATTTACATTTTAACGTCTGTTTTTAGATAATAGTAGGTAAACGTTAATTTTGATTTTTATTAAAAATTAATCTTACCCTAAAAAAAAGTTTAAAAAATTTAATTTAAAATGATCTAAATTTAATTGAATTAAATAATTTAAACCGATCAGGAAACGCACTGACATTTAAAAAAGATGAAAAAACAAAATTTGAAGTAGTGTTGAATAATAAATAATTTGCACAATTAAAATAAATTTAATTAATTAATTGAATTCCTTTAGTGATTGAAAATACATTAAAATATAATTAATTAATTGATCGAATTTAAATTTTGACAGAGTAATTTATCGCCGCAAAGATTGTAAAAAAATCATGTAAAACATATAAACAAATGTAAATATTTACTTAAATGTTGTCCATTTTGGTAAATATTTGGCTTAAGTCGGAACGACGGATAGAGAGGGTCTATTAACTAATTATAAACACGATTTTGTTCAATTAACAACACGTTAAAACCAACCGCCACTCTTTCTATTTCTCTCTCTCTCTCTCTATCGTAATATTAAATTCTTAATGACATCCGCGCGCGGATGAGATGCAAATTCCTTCTTAAACAAAAAATAAAAGACACTTAATTTTTTTCCTTCAAATATTTATTTTTCTTTTAAGTTTAAATAATCATGCGGTTTGCATTTTTTTTTTGTAGCCAATTCAATATTCTTTAAATGAAATATACTCCTCTGGTTTCAGATAAACTTGAAAAAATAAATAAATATTAATTATTAGTTTAATTTTGAGATTGTTACATTTATAATGGTTCTTATAATGATATGTATTTATTTTTTAAACAACAGGATTGTTTCCTTTTTTTATTCTTTTGTCAATATTGGGCTTGTTCGTTTTTGTTTGCTGGAAGGGAGGAACCAAAACAATCAATCCAACAATGAATTTTTCGGTTAATTTATTTAGAGCTTGTTAATTGAACAAAATCGCCTCCGGGCTTGGTATAGTTTGTAGCGCGCCTGCCTTATATACCAAGGGTCGCGGGTTTGGATTCCAGGCAGTCAGAAGATTTTATTTATATTACCATGGTCAATGCTCTGCCGAATTAAAATCAATTATCCCACCCAATGCAACATATTCACGGAACACAAAGAGGCATCTTCCCAGCATCCCTATGCTGTTCAGATCACGACTAACAGAACAAAACAATTTCATTCTTCCTTTGTCCCCATGACCTCCCGTGATTGGAACAAGCTCCCTGCGTCTATCTTCCCCAAAACCTACAATCTTCAGACTTTCAAGTCTAACCTCAACAGGCATCTTCTCAGTTCCCGCAGTTGAGTTTCCCCTTTATGCTTCTCCTTTTGTTTTTATTTTCTTCCTGGCTGCATGTGACTATTGGTCATTATAGGTCTTCGAACCTTATGCACCCATTCCAAAAAAAAAAAAAAAAAAAAATTAAGCTATTTGGATACCAAATGACTTAAATAAGAATGCTTGGACCCCCAATAGATAATTACTAAAATACTGAGTATCGTATAAAGTCTTACATGGCCTAAGTTGCCTAAAAGACTGTGTGTATGTGGGTGTGAGTGTGAATGGAAAAGTGTGTTAAAAAAAATGAACAAAATCGTGTTTATAAGCTCTAAGAGGAGGCGATTAGCCCAGAGGATACCTAAAGCAGTTAAGCTGAGTTGAAGACAAAAGTTCAAATTCAATCAAGTTATGGCAAAAAATTATCCAACTCTATTGAAATGCCTACTCCTGAGGAAGGAAACGGGAACCCACCTCAGTATTTTTCCCATGAAAGTTACTACTTATAGTAACCACAACGTGTCAGTTCTGACACTAATGACTAAAGAGAGAGAAACTCAATTATTTTAAATATTAATGAAGAGTTATGGTGTGCCAAATGATTACAAATTCAATTTGTTTGAGTTCCTTTGAAGATTTTTTTTTTTATTTTTCCTCTGACCAACCGTCATAGGATTAAATTTTATAAAATACATTATACAAAACAGTAATACAACAATATATAAGTACATAACTTAAAAAGAAAAAACAAAAATATTACCAACACAAAAAACACTATTAACAAATTCCAATACAAACATTACTTAATGAAGATTCAAGTTATAATTTGATACAAACATTAGCTAAAATACGTGTAAATATATAAAATAGTTTATAAAAACATACCCCTTTAGAAAACATACAAAACAAAACGAAGGCAAAATATCATAAAGTTCAAACAAAAACAAGACAAACATTATAGAATCTTGATTATATGAGGATATGAGACAATGCTATGAAGTTGGTTATTGCTTTTATGGATGTTAGTGTAGGTGATTTTAGAATGAACTTTAATGACGGCGGATCCAGGAAGTTGGGCTCAACCGTTGGTCGGACAGATTTCAGATGGGCAAACAGTGGACAAGACAAGATCAGATGATCTGGTCTAGTCGAAGTAGGAGAGCAAGTGCACATGGGAGACGGCGCGAGATGGAATCTGGATAGATGCGCATTAGTCAAGGTGTGGTTGATCTTGAGTCTATGCAAATGATCTCTTTTCTTGGTCTGTCAGGGAAAGAGTCAAACCATGGGACTGCGGGATTTGGTTTGATGCTATGCAGATATTATCCTATCCTTAGGCTGCTACTATCCCAATTCCATTTTTTTTGTTACGGCTACGGCACGGCATCCCTCCAAGGGATAGCTTGGTTGAGCGGGGACCCAGAGATTGCTTTGAAGATTTAATACATAAATTAATAGGGCGAAATCGCACTACAAAACCACATGAGATGTTACTGTATAATTTGCTTTCTTAGAGTAAAACGTTAATGATGTATTCAATAAAGAACCACGCACTAAATAGATGAAAAATAAATTTAAAAAAATCTGGTATGATAGTCGCCCAGCAGACAACTTTCTCTTAGGCCTACTTCGGTAATTGAACTGTGTTCGTCGCGCCAGATTTTTTGTGGCGACATTTAACAATATTTAATTTCCGTTCATTTTAGAATTCAAGATGTAAACTTTATAAGAATAGAAAATTTTGTTACCATGGCAACTACGATATTAATTCTTTTCTTTTTTATGAAATATCAGGCCCTCGGAGCTTGGTATAGGGGTTAGCGTGCTAACCTCATATACCAAATGTCGCGGGTTCGGACCCCAGGCAGTCCGATGATTTTATTTAAGCCATCTGGATACCAGATGGCTTAAATAAAAATGCCTGGACCCTAATATATATAAATTCATAAATAACGGTTATCGTAAATGTCTTATATGGCCTGAGCTGCCGAAAAGACAGTGTGAATATGTGTGTGAGTGTGAGTGTGAATGAGAAAAAGTGTGAATGTTTTTTTTTATAAAAAAATACCAGGCCCTCGGGGCTTGGTATAGGGGTTAGCGTGCTAACCTCGTATACCAAAAGCAGCGGGTTCGATATTTTATAATATATGTTTATTTGGGGTCCATAAATTCTTATTTAAAGCATTTGTATCCAAATGGCTTAAATAAAATCATCGGACTGCCTGGGACCCGAACCCAAAACCCTTGGTATAGAAGGCAAGGCGCGCTACCAACTACACCAAGCCCGAGGGCTTGGTTAGTAGATGGACCAACAATAAATAGTAGGATAAATTTTGACATTTCAAATATTTGACATTTCAAATAGGCCTATATATGCTTATCAAATATCTATATAGACATACTGTATAACTCTTTTGCTGGATCGTACACAGGCACCGATTACTTTGGTAAGCAATTATCTTCTGGTTCATTTATAATCTCTGAGCTCATACACTTAACATTCCTAATTCATAAGGTAGGATGAATTGAGACTTCCTAATTTATGAACTTCTTTTAAATTCAATATAATGTTTTGCAAATGCAAAAAGGTACAGGCAAAGAAGGATTAGAGATGTTTCTGAATTATTGGTGCTAAAAATAGGTTTGGCCATCGAGTGCTGGTGAATGGAGAGAAGAGAGAAGAGAGCGGAGTAAAGTGGCCGCGTCATCGCCTCGTCCGTCAGGGGCGATGGCAAACGCTCATCGCCACACATCATGATGCTGATGCTGAGCAGCAGCCTCCTGGTGCTGATGCTGACGCTGACGGCTTCTCACCAGGCGTCGCCCTCCTAATCTGTTCGCGGACACATATTTTAACCTTGGTTAAATTGAAATGATCTCTCTTTTTATTTCTTCTCAACACTTAACTTTCCTAAAATTATCATCTAAGGTGGGATGAATTGAGAATAAAATTTAACTCAGATGATTTTAGAAAAAGAGATTGCTAGTAACAGTTACTGCAAAGTTTATTATTAAAATAAGAAATTTACAATTGGAAGATTTACGCTGGATCAGATGTGTAAGGAAAGAACTGGAGAATAAAAGCCAGCAGTTGATGGACCCTCTCACATCATCTTTAATTAGCAGATATTTCGACTGGCATCAATGATGATGACTAGGCGTGATGCCAGTCGAAATATCTGCTAATTAAATAGGATGTGAGATGTTCCATTAACTGCTGGCTTTTATTCTCCGGTCCTTTCCTTATAAAATAAGAAAGTTTGAAAAATATTTCGAGAAGGGATGAGGGCGACATTAGACGTCGTTAGTTCGTTAACAATTGGGCTTAAAAAAAATGTTTTTAAATAAAAATACCGTAGTAACAAAACTTTTTGGAGCTGGCCGGAAGAAAAACAACCTCCATTATAATTATTTCCAATATGCTCGGGGTGAGAACAATTATCAAAGACCATAGACAATGGATTATTTTCAAAATAATATTCGGAAACGGAAACCTCTGGTCACACAGCACACAATTTTCTCTTACATTTGGTCATTGAATGTTGTGTTCTGTGCTTGTCACACCATTTTATTTGTGTCGACATATAATATTTAATTTTCGTTGGAGCAAATTTCGAGAAAATTGAAAAACCTGAAAAAATAGTCCCTACACTACAGTGACGTCATTTCAACTTTTCTTGGTTATTTCTTGGTCAAATAGGTAGGGGAAAGTGGGGCAAAACCGACCCTCTAAGCTTCGAATTGAAACAGAAGAGTTATTTAGAGAGATTTCTATACGAAAATTAGTCAGTATACTTCCTTATACGTTGAATAGGCAATTGTATTATTGGTCATTTATATTGGTAGAGATTATTAGGATAACGGATATCGTAAAAAGTCTTAAATGGCCTAAGTTGCCGAAAAGACTGTGTGAATGGAAAAATGTGAGTGATAAAAAAAAAAAACTTTTTCTTGGGGATGGGCAAACATTTTTTTCTTAAAATTTTCTAACAGGCATCTTCCCGCAGTTGAGTTTCCCTTTTATCCTTCTCCTTTTGTTTTTATTTTCTTCCTGGCTGCATGTGACTACTGGTCATTATAGGTCTTCGGACCTTATGCACCCATTCCAAAAAAAAAAAGGTAGGCCTCAAAAAAAAACTTTTTTTTTTCAAAAAAAAAATTTATTTTTAATGTAAAATTTTAAAAATTAATACTTAAACATTTTATTTGTATTTATATTCTGGCAAACAAGTACAGAATGCGCCTTTAAATTACCGAAATTAAGAAAAAAATGTGTGCCCCCTAGAGAAACACCTCTGGATCCGCTCTAAGCCTACTCAAATTTGGCCAAAAGATAATCAATTTTATTAATAAATAAGAAATTACAATACAATATTTTAAGATATTATATACATCGCGTATGTCAGCCGCGAGGGAAATTAAATATTTACTAATTCATATGCCCAAAAAAAGTAAGGGTGTTCCGCAGGGAGTTGAACGACGGATCCAACGATTTGTACTCGGTGTGCCCTTACCACGCGATGTACGGTAATATCTTAAATATTGTATATGTAATTTCTTATTTATTATTCAATAAAATTTGAGGTCTTCTCAATTATTCTAACTAGATTGCAATCTCGACATCGAATTTTTGACATGAAATATTATTATCATATTTTATAATGAATATTTTCAACTTGTTTGTAGTATTTAAAAATTTTATTTTCAAATTTCCCCCAGGATAAAGACATCTATCTAATGTTGGTGCTATATATCTTTCTCCACTTGTTTGTCTCACATTTAAAGAGCCATATAATATATTTTCCAACATATGTATGTTTTTGTGACTATGATCAATTAAAATCTTAATAAAATAAATATTTGTACATTAGTGACAAAATCTCGCTCTTAAGAACCAAGTGACAAAATGCTTTCTTCTTTTTTCCTTTGGAGATTTGAGACCACCCACCCTTGAGAGGGGCTATTAACACACTCGTACCTCGTCGCCTTTTCGACGTTTTACGAGCGTTTCACTTGCAATTATACGCTATGATTTACGTGAGCATCTTTGCTTATGTTTGAATTTGTCTAGACAAGGTGTAATAAATTTTGCGAACATGATATCCTCCAACTGCTACCAGACACCTGGAAGAATCTAAACTTTAATATTTCTTTTGACGTATTTGTATAGGAAACAAGACTGAGGTAATAAAGTAAAGTATTCGAGATTTAAAAAAATTTCACAGTTTTAAAATAATCCGGGCCCTCGGGCCTTAGTGTGGTTGCTAGCGTGATAGCCTTCTATACCCAGGGTCGCGGGTTCGGATTCCAGGCAGTCCGAAGATTTTATTTAAGCCATTTGGTTACCATCCTTAATAGAATAATTCTTATCCCATTTTTTTGTCATTTGCCTACTTCTAAAAACGTTGCGACGTTTTTAATTATATAAAATGAATGCGATATATGTTTTTAAGTCAAGGGCGGATACAATGGGGAGTAAAGGGGTAATTACCCCCCCCCCCGAGATTTGAGAAAAATATTTTTTTTGGGAATACAATTTTATTTTCAATATAAAATTTTAAAAATTAATACTTTTTTGACAAATTTGATTTGTATGTATATAGACTATATTCTGTTAAACAAGTACATAATAAATTGCCTAAAGTAAGAAAAAATTGTGTGCTGTGTCATACCAGATTACCCCCCTCCCCCCGAGAAACTCCTTTGCATCAGCTCTTTTTTTTTAAGTCCTCTTTTAAATTTACTTATATGAATAAGAAAACATTTTTTGCGCAAAACAAAAAAAATCCCCTTTATACACGTGGAAAAAACCACGAATGCAAGACCACAAAGATTAAGAGTAAAGACAGAAAGGAGGGAATAAAAAAAAATTTGCGGTATATGTCAATTGGGAAGAGCATAAAAAGAAAGATGGGAAGAAGAGCAAAAGCAAAAGGGGAAACCCGACAAAACCAAGTGAACAAGAAAAAAACGATGTAAAATGGAGTGGGGATGGTGATGAAAAGTTGAGCAATCATGTAAAAAATTTGTTCACAGCATGGAAAGGGGGAGGGGGAATGGGGGGGGATGCCTGGTGTTCAGGGAACGACGTGTGTGGCGCGCCCTGGCGAGCGCCACAGAGACGTTGTAAACGTTACGAAAATAAACAAGACAGCCAGGGCAGGCCAAGGCAGCAAGGCAGCCATGTTGCAGACCGGCGCCTCCCAGCCTCCCAAACAGCTGCCTTATATACCACCTCCTCCCTCCCACTCGGACTCGGGTATGATCAAAGATCCATACATCTTCTTTTTGTCTCTTTTACCCTCCATGTCTTCTTTTCCTTATCAATCAGCTTTCAAGTGCGCCTCTTTTGTTTTAAAATCTGAAAGAACTTCGGCATTCTTTCTTGTGGTCGAAAAATAACGAATTGTTGCTTTAAGTTGTTATCTTCAAATGAAATTTTGCAGTCAGTCATTTTGGAGTTTTTTTTGGAAATCTTAAATTTTTTTTTTTTATTATTATTATAACGAGACCATCGAGAAAACGAGATGCGAGACTGTATATATACAAACAATATATATTAGGTTGAATCATAAGTAATGGCCGTACTATTTTTAATTTAAAAATTTTTATTTTAGCAAAACAAAAAACAATAAATTAGTCAATAATATAAAGTATTTTCCGCCATTTGTTTAGGACTTCTTCCCAATGTTCAATAATTTTGCATGGCTCTGCGATAGAAATCTCCCGATCTCGATTCGTACAACGAAGGTCGCAATTCCACAACATTGTTAAACGAAACTCCATGCAAATCGAACGAAAGAGGTGGAAATCTGAAGGCCCAAGTCCGGAGATTAGGCCTACATTAAACCCAAAAAGAAGAAGGTGTCGAAAATGCTTATTTTTGTCGACTTGATCCGAAAAATAACAAAAATTGTCTCCGACAAAAAAATCAAATACGCCATCTTGTAGAGGGAAAGATTCTCTTTCGAATAACACAAATCATGCCAATACATTTTATTTTTACCGCGTAATTGTAAAGACAACATAAACGGACATTACTAACATAACCCAGGCATTTGGAGGTATCGACAGAAAAAATACATAGACCTAATAATGTATTGTGCCCATTTGACTCCGGGACAAACACAATTTAAAAATTAATGATGGGATAATAAAGTTATCACGAAATGTCTCGCTGAATTATGAATAATCGTAAGTTTTTTTTTTAATTTTGGCTGCTCCTGCGAGATATTTTATTTTATGCTGATATCACCACCGCAAAGCAGAATAGCCGTCACCGTCACCTCTTGAATTTGCCAATACCCCAGGACTGATTTTCGAAATTACATTGATGATTTGGAATCATGTCAAAAATGGCTTATTTATTATTTATTTTTATTATTATTTAATAAAATATTAATGTAAATAGATAAAGAAAGAGAGTGGTCAGGAAGAAGATAAAAACATTTTTATTTTATATCCCCCCCCTTGTCAAAAAAAAAAAAAAATTCTGGCCAGATTATGAAAAAGTTTTTATTGACAATATGTGAAGTGGCTGTTGTATATCAACAATAAAAGAGGGAACGGGCAGCCAGGAAGTAAGCCTCTACGAAATGAAACTCAA
Organism: Euborellia annulipes; assembly: GCA_023213315.1. Taxonomy (NCBI): domain Eukaryota; kingdom Metazoa; phylum Arthropoda; class Insecta; order Dermaptera; family Anisolabididae; genus Euborellia; species Euborellia annulipes. Next base: position 99,731 of record JAKCPI010015233.1, read on the forward strand.
GAGTAGTGGAGACAGTTTCGGCTATAATTAAATATCGCCATCCTCAGTCCATTTTCTTGTATATATGAATACTTATAATTTTAATATTACAAAAATTGTACAATGCTTACAGTTCGAAAATGGACTGAGGATGGCGATATTTAATTATAGTCGAAACTGTCTCCACTACTCTTGAGTTTCATTTCGTAGAGGCTTACTTCCTGGCTGCCCGCTCCCTCTTCTAAAGTTTTTATTGTTCATTTATGGTAAAAAAAAAATGAAATTGGTGGTAAAATGCTCTTAAAAAAAAAAAAAAATTTCTGCTATTCATTTACCCCAATCTTCTCTTTTGAATAAGAGGCTGTTGCGGTTTTATTTGCAAATATTTACTTGAATCGGAGACGACGGCAGACCCGTGCATTTTTACTCGATCCTGATTGTGTCATTGGCCAAACAAATACACACAGACGCACGTCATAATTCCCAATCTCGTTTGAGGAAAATTTATTAGTAAGCTTTAAATCTTCCAGAAAAAATGAATTATTTGGACTTTTTTATGCCTTTTGATTTTCAACCGATCAACGAGTAAATTTAGTATTTTTTTTTATGAAGTGTCGTCACCACTGGAAAATTAAAATTAAACAGTGCGCCTCCTGCGTTGCTTCTTATGGCTCGTTTAGTTAAAAAAAAATTATTAAATTACTACTACTATCAAACCGTTTGAGATTGGATTGAGTGAAAAGAGAAAATTTGGGAATTTCTTGAAATTCTAGTTCTTTGGATATTTTCGCAGGATGATTTATTTATACTATAACTATTCAAGCGTCAAGAAAAATTCCAATTGGAAACGTTAGATACATTTTGTAACTGAAAGAATTAACAAGATATTGGCTAGATTATGTGGCAGTATGAATGACGACGACAACAAGATGACACTCCCCTTTTGCTTCGTCCTCGCCTAGCACATAAAGTCTTAGGCAAGAGCGGATACAGGGGGGGGGGGGTTAAGAGGGTAATTACCCCCCCTGAGATTTGAAAAAAAAAATACTTTAAAAAAAAAATGTATTTTTAATGTGAAATTTTAAAAATTAATACTCTAACATTTGATTTGTATTTATATTCTGGCAAACAAGTACAGAATGCGCCTTTAAATTACCGAAATTAAGAAAAAAAAATGTGTGCTGTGCGACCAGTCACTCCAGATTACCCCCCCCCCCTCCCCCGAGAAACACCTCTGGATCCGCCACTGGTCTTAGGTCTTGCAATGGTTTCATGTTTGTTTTACAGATCACAAAATATAGAATTGAGAAAGAAGATAAGAGAAGATGAATATCTAAGAGTTTTGATAATTTTAAAAATTGGAGAGAAATAGAAGATATTAAGTGAATGGCATATTTGCGTCCCATTTGATAGGATGCGATCGCAGAGTTTATTTTCTCAAAAAAAAAAAAAAAGTCAAGGATTGAAACAAAACATTCTAGAAATCTTTGATCAAATCACTTTAAGTTAGCTAATTTGGTATCCAAATGGCTTAAATAAAATCATCGGACTGTCTGGGATCCGAACCCGAGACCCTTGGTATAGAAGGCAGGCGCGCTACCAACTACACCAGCCTGAAAGCAAAACAATATTTCAAATTTAGAAAAAGTTCATCTCTTTCATGACGTTAAATTAATTTATGACACATATGTAAAATATTAAGGTCTGGAATAGAACCAATTGAATGATCCGAAACGTTGTTTTTTACTTTCTCTTGCCTCTATATATAGCTCTATATATATAGAGAGAAAGTATTGGATTCATGTCAAAAATACGATGTCGAGATTTTGATGGATATACACGTTTTGAGGTCCCCTGAATTCAAAAACATGATCTGTCTGTCTGTGGAGAAAATATAGCAATTTTGAGAAAATCGAAAAAAAAAATTAGTAAAGCACTAATTAGTACACTCCTACTCAAAACATGTATTTCCATCAAAATTTCGACGATCTCCCATGAATCCAATTCTCTCTCTATGTATAAACACATATAGGCAAGAGAAAGTAAAAAGGTTGTTTTCCCTAACAAATGGCAAAACAAAAAAAAAAAAAAATAAAATGTTTATGTAACCAGGGCAGCCTTATTATAGTTGACAAAGTAATTGAAGGAAAAAATCGCATTTTTTTGAGTTATGTCTTTTTTTCTCGATTTCTAGATATGCCCCATTTATATATCTAAAGGGAAGGGAAATTTTAATAAAAGATATTCAAATTTTTGATTGATTGAAGGAATCAGGATGTCACAGTCACTCTTGTTGAAGGGGAGTAAAGTCAATAGACGAATGTTTGTTAACACAAATGTGAGAAATTCTCGTGATTTATTCACTTTTCAGGCCCTTATGATGGTCCCTTAAGGATTGAAACCTTCGTGTACATTAGTTGGCTAAAACTCTGAAAATAAAAATTGATTAAATGAAAATAATGTTTTAATTTATATATATATACACCCCTCCTTCAATCAATTAAAAATAATGTCTACACAGCAAGAAGCCTTAGAAGAGATATTCAAATTGTTTATTAGTTTATTTAAGAAAGTTTTTGATTAAAGAATAATTAATTTTTTTTGCCTTTAATTAATTTTTTGGAAGCTTTCAAATGAAATGAACTAAAATGCTTGTTTCCCTATGGGAAGAACTAACGCCATCTATTGCCGCCTAGAGTAACCAGCTTCTGAATCGGCTAATAACGGTTTTTCGAGACTCGCCCCTTAAGCCATTTGATATCCAAATGGCTTAAATAAGAATGCTTGGAGGCCAAATACATATATATTCAAATAACGGTTATCGTCAAAAGTCTTATGGCCTGAGTTGCCGAAAATACTATGGGAATGTGTGTGTGAGTGTGAATAAGAAAAAAGTGTGAGCGTTTAAAAAAAAAAAGAAGCAATTTGACCGAATTAAATTGAATAATTCAAACGAAAAGAAAAATGAAAGAGGAATAGGAAGAGAAAAGAAAAAAGAAAAATAAATATCTATGTGCCAAATAGCTTAATTATATTTATACAATTTATATTTTTTGAATTAGGTATTTTTCTCTTCGATATTCTTCGTTGTGTACCCGACTTTGATTGTTGACATGATGAGGCGTCAGAATGGATGGGGAAAGAGTTTCGGGGCTGTTTGGGACCGCAAGAGCGAGATGAGCTGGTGCTAATGTTACTTACGCCTTTCGGGTTCGTTTACATTACGTTCTATCTTTGCCCGTGGATCTGTCAGCGTCGGGTGCCGGCGGCGATGGGAACGGCGCCTGCACTGCGTCATGTCAGCTGACCATCCCAGAAGGCGATACGAACGAACGACGACCAAACCGATTGCTCTGTGTGTGTTTATTGCTTTTGCCTTGCACTCAAAGGAACTTGCGAAAAGAACCACATAACATTTGAATGACACGGTGCAACAACCGATGTGGCTAGCATCCACTAAATTGTTTGTTACTCACAAAGGGATTTAAAATAAAAATTGTTTCACATGATTATAAATTAAACCTGTTAAATTCTTAAAAACAATTTCTTCCGGGATTTTAGATTTATTTTTGAAACTAAAATGGAAAATTATAAAAAGTACCGGTGGGGATATTTTCAGAAATAGAGAGGAATAAAATAAAATAAATGTAATCTTTAACTTCCCTCCTGGGCTATTCATCTTAAGAATCAAATAACCAGCTATTTGAATAAAAAAAATAACTGTAGTCGAGCCCTTGTTTGTTTGTTTTTTTGTCATATGCGATATTTAATATAAAATATATGTTGATTATAATCGTAAAGTGCGTCCATATCCATAACAGGTATTTCCCTTTTCGACTGCAGAAGGTTTACGTATTGGGGAAAATATTATGTATCAATTAAGGCTCTTGTTTTTCTTATTTATGATAGCCATATTATTGAAATAAATGAGAAGCTTAGCTTTCAATTTAATATCTGGAAGTGAGACTTTCAACCCCCATCTTTGAGAGAGAAAACAAATCTATGGTTATACGATTTATTATATACCAACAATTTTATTTGTTGTGATTGTTACGGTCGTTTCTGATTTATCAACAAGCTCCAGGTCCTCGGGTTGGTGTAGTGGTTAGCGTGCTGGCCATTTGTTTCAAGGGTCGCGGCTTCGCACCCCTTCTCATGCGACAATTTATTTCAATTGGATTGGATGGGGTCTAAATTCATTTTTTTTTAATGGGTGCATAAGGACCACTGGTCATATAATGACCAGTGGTCACATGCAGCCAGGAAGAAAATAAAAATAAGAAGCATAAAAGGGAACTCAACTGCGGGAACTGAGAACCTGTTGAGATTAGACTTGAAAGTCTGAAGATTGTAGGTTTCGGGGAAGATTGACGCAGGGAGCTTGTTCCATTCACTGGAGGTCATGGGGACAAAGGAAGATTGGAAGTGACTAGTTCTATTAGTCATTAGCTAAACAGCATAGATGCTGAGACGATGCCTCCCAAGTGATCCGTATACTAGGTATGTTGCCGATATGTTTATGAAATAAAAAATAAAAATCTGGTGTGACTGTCGCACAGCACACAACTTTCTCTTACCTTCGGTAATCGAAAGTTGTGTACTGTGCTTGTCACACCAGATTTTTTGTGTCGACATGTATTTAGTTCCCGGGGGTGTTTAACTTATATATAAAATTTCAGCCTCATAGCTCAATTCCTTCATGCTTAAAAGTGAACACAGACACACACACCCACCCACACACCCACCCACCCACCCACCCACAGACAGACCATGTCGCGAAAACCACTTTTTTGGATTCAGGGGACCTCAAAACGTGAAGATCCATCAAAATCTCGACATCGAATTTTTGACATGAAACCAATACTTTCTCTCTATATATATATTACATATATACATAGGTAAGAGAAAGTAAAAAGTAAAAACAAGCTCCAGTTAATAATACGACCTCTGATCTACAATATTTCCAGCTATGTTTTTTACGAAAATAAAACAACATAAAAACCGATCATTCCTCCAATGTCCGAAAAACAAGATCATACCATTAAGCTGGTAATTTTTACTTTCTCTTACCTATGTATATATGTAATATATATATAGAGAGAAAGTATTGGTTTCATGTCAAAAATTCGATGTCGAGATTTTGATGGATCTTCACGTTTTGAGGTCCCCTGAATCCAAAAAAGTGGTTTTCGCGACATGGTCTGTCTGTGGGTGGGTGGGTGGGTGGGTGGGTGGGTGTGTGTCTGTGTTCACTTTTAAGCATGAAGGAATTGAGCTATGAGGCTGAAATTTTATATATAAGTTAAACACCCCCGGGACCGGAAAAATAAGCTTTTAATCAAAATCGGCCAAAGAGTACTAGTACTTTACTGATGTACTTTTTCAGTTTTTTTCGATTTTCTCAAAATTCGCTCTAACGATTTTGATTAAAATTCAAAAATCAATTATTTTTTAGATGCTCTTTCAAATGTATATTCTCGTTTTGCCCTCAAAATTGTTTGAAGACCACTTTACTCTTGCACTCCATAGAAAAGATAGGAGAAATGGTTGCCATGGTAACAAAATATAAATATATTTCCATGTTTATAAATTTTACATCTGAATTCAAATATTCCCTACTGCCGGGAACTAAATACATGTCGACACAAAAAATCTGGTGTGACAAGCACAGTACACAATTTTCGATTACCGAAGGTAAGAGAAAGTTGTGTGCTGTGCGACAGTCACACCAGATTTTCAGTATTCCTATGACCCCATGAACTATCATGATTATAACGAGTTACCTCTATTTTTCACAAAACCTTTAATCTCCAAACCTACAAATCAAACAAGAATCAACAAGAATCTTCTTACTAATAAATCTCTCACAGTTGAGTCTCTCACACACACCCCTCCCCCAACTATTATTTATTTTTTTCCATGTTCTTCCTGGTTGCATATGACAGTTTTGGAGCTTATGCATCCAAATAAAGAAAAATAATGAAGATAAATGTCGGAGTAAGGAAGAAAGAAAAGACCGATTGCAGCTACGTTTATTTCGTTTATTAATCACTTCAAGCCGACGTCTCGGTCAGATATACGACCTCAGAGCTGAAGCGTGTCAACAAAATTGCTGGAAATGTCGAATGGCACAATTGTGTAAATTATTTATTGCCATTTAATAAGAACCAACAGGCTATGCGAGTCAAGGTTATATTTTCAGTATTCCTTTGATCCCACCCATGAACTAACCTTGACTCGCATGGTCCAATAAATAATTGGCACGATTGTGCCATTCGAGCAATTTTGTGGATACGCTTCAGCCCTGAAGATGGTCGTATATCGGACCGAAACGTCTGTTTAAAGTGATTAATAAACGAAATAAACTTAGCTGCTGCAATAGCTCGCTCTTTTCTTTATTCCACCTCACTCTAATTAAAAAAAAAATGTCTCCAAAAAAAGTCCAATCAGTGGCCGAGAGATTAGAGGTAATGATAAAAAATAAACAGTGTAGGTTCAAATCATACTGCCCAAAGAAATTTCCGTAAAATAAAAATAATTGTAATACAAAAAAAAAAAACTTAAAAAAAAAGACTTATACACGCCACCCATATTAAATTTAATTAATTGATAGCCAATAAAATTTAAATAAAATTTTACTCTTGTTCTGATTCTCATGTAGATTATTAACTATATTATAAACAAATTTTAATTAAACTATAATTTTGTGAAGGATCCCCATCAAAGATTCATTGTTACCTTTTGTCTTTCTTTCTTTCATCTACATACACAAGATATGTTATTTATAAAAAGGCATAAAATAATCCAAGTTCATGTGTTGCATTTTTAAAAATACATTAAACTAGTTTTTTAAGAGATATATAAAATGAAATAAAAAGCCCCGTCATTAACGCATGAAACCTTTTATTGGTCTATTAAGACATGTGCTGCCATATGGCCCAGCATCCCGCCGAGGGGACCACCCGATGGCTTTGTTGCTCAGGGGGGAAAATCAAAGTCCACTCTTTCTAAATTTAGTTGATAGTCGATGGAAAAATTAAATTTTTTTTTGTTTTTTCGAAAAGTGAGTAGGTATTTTAGTAGAATAAAATTAATATTTTCTTACTGGAAGTTAGGCAACCAAATGAACAACTTTCTAAGGAATATGATTAATTTCTTCTGACCCCATCAAGAACCTAATTAAGTCTAATTCAGGGGTGGCCAACCGCAGTCCACCTTTTTCTGGTCGGCGAGATTCATCACACTTTTATAAAATACTAGACGCAAAGCCCCGCCTTCGGCGGGGCTTTCCGTCTAGCCAGGGGGCTGCGCCCCCTGGACCCCCCTGCTCGCCTTCGGCTTATATACATACCGGTACATACATTTTCCCTTTTCATTTTTATATATAGAGTTTATTTTAACGGTTAATTATTCATGAACTTAAGATTTTTTGTGAATAATATCCTTTCCGGGACTCTCCCGGTACACAGACACGCCGATATTTTAGAATTCAAAATGTAAATAAATAAAAAAAATCGTAAACATGGGTAAATATTTATATTTTGTTACCATGGCAACAATTTCTCCTAATTTTTATTTTTTTCTTATTTTAACGGTTAATTACTCATTAACTTATTGTTATTTGTGAAACAAAACCTGTCCGGGATTCTCACAAACATACACAGAAAATTTCATCAAAATCGGTTCAGTCGTTTAGGAGGAGTTCAGTCACATACACACGTACAGAAGAATTATATATATAAAGAAAAGAAGAAGAAGAAGATTAAGAAAAAATTTGATCAGCCACCACAAGTTCAAATAAACAGTGGCGTAGCTAACTCTAAAAGGGCAAATTTCAAAAACCTGCCATTAATTTATATTTTGGCTACTTACTGTGTATATTAAAAGCTCCAAAACAGCAAAATTCGATGAGTTGATGCCAATAGATGATAACACACTTAAGCCAAAATATTTCCTTCATTTGTAATTATTATTAAATAAGTTTATGCTTTTATTTAACCAAAATGAAAACAAGAACGTCAAGGAAATACAAGTCATCTGAAAAATATAAAATTTTAATTAGTTTTGCTCATTTTATTTGAATAACTATTGTATATGAAATTTACTTATAATCCGAAAAACCGTAAGCTTTTTTTTTGGGCCTCCTCCTCCCCTCATAGCCCACCAATCCTCACCAAAATGTATTTACCTAAAAAAAAAAAAAAAAAATTAGTTTCCATATTTTGATTTCATTACTTAATGAAAATTTACTTACTTTTGCAGTAAAAATTAATTTTGAAGACTTCTTTTTTATGTGCACTTCACAATTCGTATTTATAAAATAAATAAAAAAGAAAAAAAAAAAAAATAGAAAAATTAATTTATTAAATAAAAAATGAGTTTGCGGTTGTAAGAAAAAATCCTGTTGGCATAACTCACCCTCTTCTTCCCAAGCCAGGCAAAAATTACCTTTGCTGCCGATGCTGCCTTTGCTGAAGTTCTCAAATTCTAAAAAAAAAAATTAAAAACAGATATTAAATTTATGAATTTGTATGTTTATGTAATTATGCTCAGTAGAAGCCTAAAATATTCACCTTCAGGAGGAGTTGACGGATTCCTTTTTCAATTCAGCTTATTCCAATTGCAGTGGTCAAATCTGCAAAAAGGATATCTTTAAGAATCTGTCTCACTAATCAAAAGGTAACAATGATGCCAAGATCAACATACCTGTTTCTAAAGTTGATTTTTCTTTAAAGGGCCTCCACATCTCCCCTTACAGCCCTCCCTATCCTCCAAAAGTGTTCTTGGGCAAATCATGATGTTTATGGCTACTTTAAGCCAGCTGATTATAGAGTTTGATTGATGCAAGATGATTTTTAAAGATTCATTAACATATTGATGATCAAAATTAGTAATGAATTTGCCCAATTCTCTTATTGCTATCAAGTTTACCAGAACGAAGCAATAAGTAGAGTCTATTCACAGAATCCAAATATTCATTTTTATTTTTAAATAAGTTCATTGATGTTGATTGATATTTGAATATCATTTTTCTTAATTATTTCACTTTAAATAATATGGCGACATGATATAGTGAAAATTGAGCGAATATTTTCTTATTTTGTTTGTTTATTCTTTTTGATGTGTCACCTAAAAAAAAAATTAATTTAAAAATTAATATCAAGAAATTAGCATGATTAAAAAAAAAATTAATATGCCTACTTAGGATTTGATATTTTATTTTATTTATCAAAATAAAAATATATTTATTTATTTGAGTTGACGTTTTAGATCCGATTTATCAGTCACTCTTTTCTTGTTATGCTTTTCTATTTATTTTAACTTGACATTTTCATGCCACCACGGCATTAAGAATGATGAGAAATAATATTTCTAAATTTTTATAATGATGCCCTTGACTAAAAAAAAAGAAAATAATATTTTTCTTATATCTTTGAGTAATTATTTTGAATGAATTTAATTAAATATTTAGGGAGACCGGGGCAGGTTGGCCCACGGGGCAGGTCGGCCCAGTCGCGATATTTCGCAGAATAATTTGACGATTGTGATACGGATCAGAATGAAGGTTAATAGCACTGCCACACACCTTCCGCCAATACAACTATAGCGATCGGAGTAAATTCGCATGAGTTAGGATCATTTATTCGTTTTTTGCACCTTGGAGTAAATTTTTATTAGTTGAATAAAATTGTTTTATCTACTTTTTGGTTTCTTCGAGGATAAAAAGTGAGCACTGTGTTTAAAGGTTAGACTATAAGGATTATTTCTCCATTGAATATTAATTAAAAAACCTCAACGGGATTTGTGCGGGATAAACATTGTGTCAAATATGACGATGGGGCAGGTTGGCCCAAAAAAGACGGGGCAGGTTGGCCCAGGTGAACAGGTGGGCCAACTTGCCCCGCTCGATTTTTATTACCCGGAAAGAGTTCTTTGAACTTGCTTTCCCCTCCACCAGCTGTGGAAAAATACATTTTTTAACGTTTTTAAGTTAACAGGGGGCAAATAACTCTTCCTTTTGTTAATATGAAAAAAATTTAAGAAAAATAATAGGTATGACTAAAAGCATTTAGAATAATTTAATTCTGCGAAAACGCACCTTTTAAGTTTGCAAAAACAAAGCTCAATGAATGTTTAGAGAGGTCATTGAATTTATAAAGGATTTTCCAAGTGTCCAAGATGAAAACAAATAAATCAATAAAGGGTTGCAAAAATGAAAAAAATTAAAATAAAAGCTCTATTCGAAGAAGGGAAATTTTTTTTTAATTTGTTGTGCGAAAACGTACTCTTGAGCTGGGAATGGGGGAATAGTTAATGGAATGCTCTGTACGCCAGCTTCTGAACTCTAAGTTAGGTGCCTGCATAGCTATTAAAAAACATTCTGAGCCTTGTCTCCGAACACTAGACTAGAGTTATAACAATGGTTCGAAACTACAAAAGAAAAACTGAAAGAGGAAATGTTCCTGAAGACACGATGATGAAAGCAGTTTTAGAAGTTCAAAAAAATAAAAGGTCAATCAGAGCTGTAAGCGAGGAATTTAGAATTCCAAGAAAAACACTGGGAAGGTATTGTGTGAAGTTTAAAGAAACCTGTAAGGCGCCTGATCTTATGGTAACTGAAATTGAATTGCTTCAAACTGATCAAGTCAACCAAAACCCTCAATCTGAAGACATGGCAATCAACGATGAAAAGAAACCTTGGGTTAAATTCGGCTATGATAAAAGATTTAAGGTATTTATCCTTAATTATATTTTTTTATTTTTTCAGATATTTGTTTTTTTGTTTTTTATTAAAAAAACATTCACTCTTTTTTCTCATTCACACTCACATTCACACAGTCTTTTCGGCAACTTAGGCCATTTAAGATTTTTAACGATACTCGTATGTTTTAATAAATCTATTGGGGGTCCAGGCATTTCTATTTAAGCCATTTGGTATCCAAATGGCTTAAATAAAATCATCGGACTGCCTGGGGTCCGAACCCACAACGTTCGGTATAGAAGGTAGGCACGCTACCGACTACTCCAAGCCTTCAGATATTTTTCTAATTTAGTCGTCTTGTTTCAAAACAAATTATTTATTTATTTATTTATTTATTTTCTAGATATTTGATTCTAATCAAGAAGATATGCTTCAAAAATACCTCTTGAAGGCAAGTGACATATATTACGGTCTTTCGCCCAAGGAAGTTAGACGATTTGCCTACCGATATGCCGTTGCTTGTAAAAAACAAATACCTCAAACATGGACTGAGACCGAAGCGGCGGGTGCCGATTGGTTCGCAGCTTTCATGAAGAGACATCCACATCTCTCTATTCGTATTCCTCAAGCAACAAGTATGGCACGTTGTAGCAGTTTTAATAAGCATAATGTGGAAGAATTTTTTTAATAATTTGGACAAAGTTTTGAAAAGATTAAAAGTTTCTCCTGAGGATATCTGGAATATAGATGAAACCGGAATCACTACCGTGCAGCGTCCTGATCGAGTGGTCGCTCGTAGAGGGTTTCGACAAATAGGGCGGGTAACGTCGGCTGAGAGAGGATCCCTTGTTACGATGGCTTTCGCAGTTAGTGCATTAGGGAATACTGTCCCCCCCATTTTTTATTTTTCCGAGAGTACACTTTAAATCTTATTTTCTCCGTGATGGACCAATTGGGTGTGACGGGGCAGCTCATTCTTCAGGCTGGATGACAGAAACAAACTTTGTAAAATATATGAAACATTTTGTCCTTCATGCGCGCTGCTCAAAAGAACGTCCTTGCTTGGTATTAATTGATAACCATAGTTCACATCTAGACTCTGCTGTTCTTGATTTTTGTAAAGAGAATGGCATCACTCTTGTGTCTTTTCCGGCACACTGTAGCCATAAGTTACAACCTTTAGACAGAAGTGTCTATGGTCCTTTTAAAAAATTCGTTAACTCAGCATGTGATGCATGGCTTATGAATAATATACGACCTATGACTATTTACGACATTCCTTCCATAGTGCGAATAGCACTTCCAAATGCTGCAACTCCAAATAATATAACAAGTGGGTTCCGGGTAACTGGTATTTCTCCTTTTAACAAGGACATTTTTAGTGAGAGTGATTTTCTGCCGTCTTACACTACGGATAGGCCAGATCCAACTGTAGAAAGCAATCTATCGTATTCAACTGAAGTTAAGACAATTTCATCAAACTCGGAGGAAATTTTCACCATCTCATCAACCTCTAAAGAACAATCAGCCCCAGAGGAAACATCATATAGGCCTAAATTACCAACTCCAGAAGAAGTTAGACCTTTGAAAAAGCAAAGCCTAGAAAATAGGCTTAGAGAAACAAAGAAACGAAAGCGTGTTTCTGCTATATTAACAGACACTCCTACTAAAAAGCATTAGAGGAAGAGCAAAGGAGATCAAAAGAAAAGAAAGAGCAGTCCGAAGAGAGAAAATGAAGTCATTGGTTAAAAATCTTTATTCATAAAAGCATGTGCCGCCCGTGGTAGACCTAAATCAAAAACGTCTGAAGTCAAAAATTCTCAAGGTGAACCCACGAAAAAATCAAAACAGAGATGTAACAAAAATGGCAATGTCGAAGAGGAGGATGATGATTCCTTGTGTCTTCGGTGCTTCGAGCCTTTTTCTAGAAGCCGCTCTGGAGCAAAATGGATACAATGCACAAACTGCCAACGCTGGGCACATCAATCATGCGTGAAAAATGATATCAAGGGATTATTTTTTGAGTGTTTCAACTGTGCTAGTTCTTTGAGTGTAAACAGTGACTCAAGTTAATAGTTTCAAGAAAACATTTGTTATAAAATAATTTTAAGTTGTGATTATAAAATAAAAGTATAAGGTTATTAGTTATAAAACTCTTTTTATGTTTTTTTACTCGCTTATTACTGGAGCTATTGAAATAATTGAATTATGATTTAAAATAAACTCTTGTTAGTTAAAATAAAGTTGTTTTAATTTATTTCCTTGCATTATAATTCATATGAATATAAAAAAATGCCACATGGGCCAACCTGCCCCAGCCCCTGGGCCAACCTGCCCCGTGGACGGGGCAGGTTGGCCCACTTGAAATATTTTGGAAATGATTATTTTTTTAAATCTTAACACCAATTTTGGATACTTATAAGTTGACTTTATGGTAGATTAAGGTCCCACCAACATTTTAAAATAAAAACATAAACGAAAATGATTAAATTAAAAATTTTAGAGAGTAAAATAAAATTAGTGGGCCAACCTGCCCCGGTCTCCCCTACGTACTGAAGAATTCACTTGGTTGCATTCGAAGAACGCCGAAGTGCAGCCCCCACTCCCAACCACCCATCTGAAACAAAGGAGAAAATTATAAATATTAAATAAATATTATTAGTAGTAGTAGTGGAATTTGAAAAAAATATTGAGAGAATTGAAAAATGAAATATATAATAGGTTAGTCTTATTGTCAATGATATTTCATTAATAATCAGCTGTTTTTTTTTTTTTTTTCAAATTCCTTTTATATATATTAAAAATTAGTTACCTTGAAGAAGTACTCGCAGAAACCCAAGTCTTCTGTCTTCTAAATCTAACCTACACCCAATCCCCTCTGTGGCTCAGTTGGCCACCTAACTCTTCAGTGGAGAGCCTCTTCTTTCTTGAGACGATCGCGAAACACGAACACTCCCGATAGACAGGTAAGTCTATATTTCAAAAAAGTTATCGATAACGGAACGGTGAAACGCGCCCACACCCAAGTAAAGTTGAAGAAGAAATGAAAATAGAAAAAACGTTGTTAGGATGCGAATCCCGGTAAGTACAAGACCGGAGTCAAGGACCTGAATGCCTCAGTAAGAGTATGGTGAGGGTCGGAATGTATAAAAAAGCTAAACAACACCTATCCTATCCAAAGAGGGCACACTCCGCCTCTAACCTACCCTCCACTAAAACATTCAGGCCAAGAATCCAGTGGACGACCGGTTTTCGATTGAAAGATTTAGATAATCTTTCTTGCAAAAAAACGCGTTAATAGAGAATCCTCTTTTTTCTCCTGAACATCAGTCAATTAGGGAATAGACATTCTTTTCTGGGAGTCCCTATCCTAATCACCTAACGTTGCAGTGCCCCAATCACTGCCGTCCTATTTGGGAACAATGGGGAAAAAATAACGACACCTATGCCAGTATAAGAACATCATTCCCCAATCGAAAAACATTCAGTTGATACTCAGAGGATCCTGAGGCCTACTCCCCCCCCCCCTCCCCCCCTCAAAAAAAGAAAGCGTGAGCGCAGAAATGTTTTATCTCCCCCTAGATTCTATATAATGAAGTATATCTAACTTAAAGGATTATGTGTATTTAACATTTAAATTAAGCTGAAAAAGAAAAAAAGATAGAAAGAGATGAAGAGATACCCCAATACACATATCCTTCCTATGACTGATAAACCTAAAAGCTAAACACTTTGTTTTGTCTCATGAAGATGATGTCCCACGGTGGATGTTTTAATTTGCATTCGTAATAGAATACAAATTTTACAAGAAAGCCTACTTACATACACACAATTTTGTTCCATTGTTATCCCACGATGTCTTCAATCGATGAATTGGGACTCTGAAAAAAATGGTTAAATTAGGGATCCTGGAATGAAGAAAGAAAATGTTAATACATCCTATTTTTATTTTTTAATCTATCTAAAATAAGTTATTGAAGTCGAATCAAAAAGAAAAAGGAATTTTGAAAAAACCTAAATATATCTAGCTCTGCGCCCCGCTAATAAAAATTTACAAGCCTTAGTTGTACTGCAGGTGCTGGAAGCGCAGTTTGAGCCCTGAAGACAGGAGCAGCTAGGAGGTTGATGAGAAGTGAAGGCTGATGATGACTCTTCTTACACTGTTTGCCACCTGAAAAATAAAAAAAAATATAATAAATAAATTTATTCTATATAAGGTATATTTTTCAAGAAAGTTAGGGTAGGGGTATGGTCTTAAGCTCCAGTGATCATTGATCTTCAATAATATTACTTTCTCTTACCTATGTATATATGTAATATATATATAGAGAGAAAGTATTGGATTCATGTCAAAAATTCGATGTCGAGATTTTGATGGATCTCCACGTTTTGAGGTCCCCTGAATCCAAAAAAGTGGTTTTCGCGACATGGTCTGTCTGTGTGTGGGGGGTGGGTGGGTGTGTGGGTGTGTGGGGTGTGTGTGTGTGTGTGTGTGTTCAATTTTAAGCATGAAGGAATTGAGCTATGAGGTTGAAATTTTATATTTAAGTTAAACACCCCCCGGGACCGGAAAAATAAGCTTTTAATCAAAATCGGCCAAAGAGTACTAGTACTTTACTGATGTACTTTTTCAGTTTTTTTTTTTTTTTTTTTTTTCGATTTTCTCAAAATTTGCTCCAACGATTTTTTTTTTAAATTCAAAAATCAATTATTTTTTAGATGCTCTTTAAAATGTATATTCTCATTTTGCGATTGAAATCTTCTGAAGACCACTTTACTCTTGTATTTCATAGGGAAGGATAGGAGAAATGGTTGCCATGGTAACAAAATATATTTTCCCATACTTATAAATCCCCGGGGTGGGGGGGGTTTACATCTTGAATTCAATTGTACCCTACTGTCGGAAACTAAATACATGTCGACACGAAAAATCTGGTGTGACAAGCACAGTGCACAACTTTCGATTACCGAAGGTAAGAGAAAGTTGTGTGCTGTGCGCCAGTCACACCAGATTTTTTTATAAAGAAAAATTGTTTAATAATACTTTATAATAGGGAAATTGAATTAATTAAAAAAAATCTTTGACTATCTATTTTCTTTATATAATTATTGCCTAATGTACTGTAAATGTATAGAGTGTTATATAAATAAAGTACTAAATTTTTAAATTATCAATTCAGTATTCTTTCAAACCTAAATGTATAGGCATGGGCGTAACTAGGGGGGTCCCGGGGGGGGGGCCTGCCCCCCCAGAAGGCTCGTGGCCCCCCCCCCAGAAAGATCTTTGCCCCAAGAAAAATTGAGAAAATATGGGGCTTTCCAGGCCCGAGTCATTCTTTGAACGTCAAACTTTTTAACATCACCATCTCAGATTTGTATGAAATTTGGGTCATAGGTAGAGTCAATAGAGACTAAGAAAAAGCCCCAATTTCAACTTGATATCTCAACTCGTTTAAGAAATATGGCGGGTTAAATTTGTCAAAAATGGCAAAAAATCGACCTAACCTCATCTATTTAAATTGCTCTAAAATCTCTTAGAGATGAGATAGAGAGAAGAATGAGGTGTCATTTTACAGCTTTTCAGACACCCTTTCCAATGATATACAACACACCTGGGGTGGTAATAAAAAAAAGTTTTTAATTTCAAAATCAAAAATTTAAATTAATTTTTTCTCAAAAAGTACCACTTCGAAAATTTTGAAAAAATTCTAAAATGGTCCTTGCTTAAAGGTTAAAAGATAATATAAGCCTCATCGAGGGATCATGATGGGATCATAGAAAAATTAATTAAAACAACCATTGCGTTAGTTTTTTGTCATAATTGGGAAAAATTACACAGGCTCAGTGGCGTACCGAGGGGGGGGGTGGGCGAGGGGGCGGTCCGCCCCAGGCCCCGAGCCGGCATAGGCCCTCATATATATATAAAAAAAAATTAAATATTTCCCTTTGAGAGGCCCCGGGGCCCTCAGAGTCAAGTAAAAATGGGAAAATTTTGATTAAAAAAACAGAAAATTTAATGAAAATTTCTCTTTAAATAGGCCCCGGGGCCCTCAGGGCTCAAGTAAAAACGGAAAAATTTAGTAAAAAAAACAAAAAAAAATTTCCCTTTAAAGAGGCCCCGGGGCCCTCAGGGCTCATGTAAAAACGGAAAAATTTAGATAAAAAAAAAACAAAATTTAATAAAAATTTCCCTTCGAGAGGCCCCGGGGCCCTCAGGGCTCAAGTAAAAACGGAAAAATTTAGATAAAAAAAAAAACAAAATTTAATGAAAATTTCCCTTCGAGAGGCCCCGGGGCCCTCAGGGCTCAAGTAAAAACGGAAAAATTTAGATAAAAAAAAACAAAATTTAATGAAAATTTCCCTTCGAGAGGCCCCGGGGCCTTGGGGTTCAGGGATATACGGTATTTTAAAAATATTTTTGTGTATGGAGGAGAAGGATATTTAAAGATGAGCACCCCCCAAAAAAAAAAAATTCAATATAAGGCCCCCTTTCTTCTAGTGCCGCCCCAGGCCCCCAACTGCCTCTGTACGCCTCTGCACAGGCTAACAGTGATTTTGGTACCTGGGGTATTTTGAGCTGATCTCCGAGTATATGCAACGTCGTTTTTCCAAAAATGCCGTCCATTTTGCTCGAATAGCTCTAGTTTTAGAGATATAGAGAATATAACGTTTTAATTGAAATTCTGCTCTAAAGTGGCTCTTATTTTGAGTTTTCTAGATTTTTTTATGTTTTCTCTTAAAGATATACAGGTAGCTAAGATACATAGAAAATCTAGAGATTCTGCCCAATCAGAAGTGTGATTTAGTGGTGCAAAACAAGGCTAAAAGTTGAAAAAAATTCAATTTTTCCAGTTTTTCTTAATTTTAGACAACCCTAAAATTTTTTTAACATCTCTGAATGCAAAAAACATATATGTACGATATTTTGTAACTCTTTAGCTTTCCAGCCATCATTCATTTGTGCAAATCGGTTAATTATTAAAGAAATTATAAACTTGTTATTTCAGCGCTATCACTACACCCAAGAATTCTTCTAAGCAAAACACCATCTTAATCATAAAATTTTCTTATCTTTGATTTGTAGATTAACTATTTTGTTTATAATTTCGTTAATAATTAACCGATTTGCACGAATGAATGATGGCTGGAAAAATTGAATTTTTTTCAATTTTTAGCCGTGTTTTGCACCACTAAATCACTTCTGATTGGGCAGAATCTCTAGATTTTCTATGTATCTTAGCTACCTGTATATTTTTAAGAGAAAACACCATAAAAAAATCTAGAAAACTCAAAATAAGAGCCACTTTAGAGCAGAATTTCAATTAAAACGTTATATTCTCTATATCTCTAAAACTAGAGCTATTCGAGCAAAACGGACGACATTTTTGGAAAAAGGACGTCGCATATACTCGGAGATCAGCTCAAAATACCCCCGGTACCAAAATCACTGTTAGCCTGTGTAATTTTTCCCAATTATGACAAAAAACTAAGGCAAGGGTTGTTTTAATTAATTTTTCTCTATAATCTGAGATGGTGAGGTTAAAAAGTGTATCGATTTGACGTGGAATGACTCGCCCACCGAGGTTATCTGGTCTCATGCCCCCCCCCCCCAGCGAGGATGGCTGGTCCCATGCGCCCCCCCCAGCCAGATTCTCTAGTTACGCCCATGTGTATAGGCATCAAATTGGGATGACTTAACTTGTTGAAATTGTAAAGAAAAATTTTAATTCCTAACAATAAAATTTAATAAAAAAATCTGGTGTGACTGGCGCACAGCACACAACTTTCTCTTACCTTTGGTAATCGAAAGTTGTGTACTGTGCTTGTCACACCAGATTTTTTGTGTCGACATATATTTAGTTGTAAAATTTATAAGTATGGGAAAATATTTATATTTTGTAACCATGGCAACCATTTCTCCTATCTTTCCTATGAAGCACAAGAGTAAAGTGTGCTTCAAACAATTTTGAGGGCAAAACGAGAATATACATTTGTAAGAGCATCTAAAAAATAATTGATTTTTGAATTTTAATCAAAATCGTTAGAGCGAATTTTGAGAAAATCGAAAAAAACTGAAAAAGTACATCAGTAAAGTACTAGTACTCCTTGGCCGATTTTGATTAAAAGCTTATTTTTCCGGTCCCGGGGGGTGTTTAACTTAAATATAAAATTTCAACCTCATAGCTCAATTCCTTCATGCTTAAAATTGAACACACACACACACACCCACCCACACACCCACCCACACACAGACAGACCATGTCGCGAAAACCACTTTTTTTGATTCAGGGGACCTCAAAACGTGAAGATCCATCAAAATCTCGACATCGAATTTTTGACATGAATCCAATACTTTCTCTCTATATATATATTGCATATATACATAGGTAAGAGAAAGTAAAAATTCTATCATATATTGATTTGAATTGAATTGCATTGAACTGTCTTTAATTGATGATTGAAAGAAATTTATTGGAAAGATTTTCTATATAAGAATCTATTTATACTGATAAAAATTAAAAAAAAAAAATTATCTGATATTTGATTTAAATAAAATATGAATGAATTATGGTCTATATAATTGCCAACCGGGGGGGGGGGGGGGGCAAAAGCGGATCCAGAGGTGTGTCTCGGGGGGGGGGGGGGGTAATCTGGTGTGGCTCGTCCCAAAGGACATTATTTTTTCATAATTTTGGTAATTTAAAGGCACATTCTGTACTTGATTGGCAGAATATAAATACAAATCAAATTTGTAAGTATTAATTTTTAAAAATTTACATTAAAAATAAATTTTTTGGCGAAAAAAAGGTATTTTTTTCAAGTCTCGGGGGGGGGGGGGTAATTACTCCCTTTACCCCCCCCCCTTGTAACCGTCCTTGGGGGGGGGAGCCAACACATTGTTATTATTCGGGTAATCGTAGTTTTGTTTTGTTTTTCTAATAAAGTTTTTATTATTATTATTTTTTTTAACCTCTATTAAAAAAATCTGGTGTGACTGGCGCACAGCACACAACTTTCTTTACCTTCGGTAATCGAAAGTTGTGTTTTGTGCTTGTCACACCAGATTTTTTGTGTCGACATGTATTTAGTTCCCGGCAGTAGGGAATATTTGAATTCAGATGTAAAATTTATAAGTATGGGAAAATATTTATATTTTGTTACCATGGCAACCATTTCGCCTATCTTTCCTATGAAGCACAAGAGTAAAGTGTGCTTCAAACAATTTTGAGGGCAAAACGAGAATATACATTTGAAAGAGCATCTAAAAAATAATTGATTTTTGAATTTTAATCAAAATCGTTAGAGCGAATTTTGAGAAAATCGAAAAAAACTGAAAAAGTACATCAGTAAAGTACTAGTACTCTTTGGCCGATTTTGATTAAAAGCTTATTTTTCCGGTCCCGGGAGGTATTTAACTTAAATATAAAATTTCATCCTCCTAGCTCAATTCCTTCATGCTTAAAATTGAACACACACACACACACACACACCCACCCACCCACCCACCCACACACACACACACACACACAGACAGACCATGTCGCGAAAACCACTTTTTTGGATTCAGGGGACCTCAAAACGTGAAGATCCATCAAAATCTCGACATCGAATTTTTGACATGAATCCAATACTTTCTCTCTATATATATATTACATATATACATAGGTAAGAGAAAGTAAAAATCTGGTGTGACTGGCGCACAGCACACAACTTTCTCTTACCTTCGGTAATCGAAAGTTGTGTACTGTGCTTGTCACACCAGATTTTTTGTGTCGACATGTATTTAGTTCCCGGCAGTAGGGAATATTTGAATTCAGATGTAAAATTTATAAGTATGGGAAAATATTTATATTTTGTTACCATGGCAACCATTTCTCCTATCTTTCCTATGAAGCACAAGAGTAAAGTGTGCTTCAAACAATTTTGAGGG
This sequence comes from Euborellia annulipes, assembly GCA_023213315.1. Classification (NCBI taxonomy): domain Eukaryota; kingdom Metazoa; phylum Arthropoda; class Insecta; order Dermaptera; family Anisolabididae; genus Euborellia; species Euborellia annulipes. Next base: position 120,343 of record JAKCPI010015233.1, read on the forward strand.
CAAAACGAGAATATACATTTGAAAGAGCATCTAAAAAATAATTGATTTTTGAATTTTAATCAAAATCGTTAGAGCGAATTTTGAGAAAATCGAAAAAAACTGAAAAAGTACATCAGTAAAGTACTAGTACTCTTTGGCCGATTTTGATTAAAAGCTTATTTTTCCGGTCCCGGGGGGTGTTTAACTTAAATATAAAATTTCAGCCTCATAGCTCAATTCCTTCATGCTTAAAATTGAACACACGCACACACACACACACACACACAGACACACAGACAGACCATGTCGCGAAAACCACTTTTTTGGATTCAGGGGACCTCAAAACGTGAAGATCCATCAAAATCTCGACATCGAATTTTTGACATGAATCCAATACTTTCTCTCTCTATATATATTACATATATACATAGAGGTAAGAGAAAGTAAAAATAAGTGTGGAAGCGAAGAAATTTTTTTCGGGGAGGTGTAATAAAATTAAGTTTGGAAACTGCTTGTCTAATAATTGGACCCTGTTATGCAATAGTGGGTCAAGCGTCAAAAAATTAAAAATTGAGTTAAGCACGGAATTTCAAATGCTATAATAGTATTTTTGCTTTCTCTTACCTAGGTATATATGTAATATATATAGAGAGAGAAAGTATTGGTTTCATGTCAAAAATTCGATGTCGAGATTTTTATGGATCTTCACGTTTTGAGGTCCCCTGAATCCAAAAAAGTGGTTTTCGCGACATGGTTTGTCTGTGGGTGGGGTGGGTGTGTGTGTGTTCAATTTGAAGCATGAAGGAATTGAGCTAGGAGGTTGAAATTTTATATATAAGTTAAACACATCCCGGAAGCGTGAAAATAAGCTTTTAAACAAAATCGGCCAAAGAATATTAGAACTTTACTGATGTACTTTTTCAGTTTTTTTCGATTTTCTCAAAATTCGCTCTAACGATTTTGATTAAAATTCAAAAATCAATTATTTTTTTGATGCTCTTTCAAATGTATATTCTCATTTTGCCCTCAAAATTGTTTGAAGCATACTTTACTCTTGTACTTCATAGAAAAGATAGGAGAAATGGTTGCCATGGTAACAAAATATAAATATTTTCGCATGTTTATAAATTTTACATCACGAATTTAAATATTGATAAATATTTATTCTAAAAAAAAACTCAGGTGTGCCAAGCACAAACACAATTTCCAACCGAAGGTAAGAGAGATTTGAGTGCTGTGCGGCTAGTCACACCAGATTTTTTAATAATAAATAAATATTCAAATTAAATAATCTTCAGTTAGTTAAATTGAGCTTCATTAAAGATTTTAAATAATATTAGACAAGCGGTTTCCAACCTTTATTTACCTTCCGGAAATAGGAAAGAAGAGATTAGTTCCTTTGTTTATATCTTGAATTCTAATATATCGACAGAAAAAAAATATATGTGGGCACAAAAAATCTGGTGTGACACAACTTTTTATCACCGAGTGGAAGCGAAAGCTGTGTGCTGTGCGACAAATCACACCAGAATAAATGTATGTGTTTGTGTAAAAGATAGGAAAAAAAGAACATCCATAAGAATCTTTCAAAGATAAAAAATCTGGTGAGAATGGTCGCACAGCCCCCTAAGGGGGTGCCTAACTTAGATAGAATATTTCAATCTCTTAGCTCTTATCGTTGTTGAGATTTTTTCACACAGACAGACCAATTTGCGGGACCCTCTTTTTTGGACTCAGGGGACGTTAAAGCGTGTATATCCATTAAAATCTCGACATCGAATTTTTAACAAGATCGCCAAACTGTATTTATTTCATATATAGGTTAAGAGAAAGTAAAACGACTGCTAAAAGAAATTTTCAAACAAAATAATTTACTTATATTAGGTTTCAAATCGAAAAAAAGCCAAAAATAAAATTTTAATTTCCATATGTATTTATTTATGTAGGCCTACAAGCTTTTCTACCATGTTTGAGTGTCTGTGTTTGTGTGTGTGTGTAGATTTGGTAATCACTAAAAATAATAATTAAAAATAAAATATTAAATGTTTTAATGAAAAAAGCAAATGGATTTAAAATAAAATAATTGAAAAAAAAAAAAATTAAAGATGAATTAATATATAATTTAAGGGAGTGCATTGAACGAAGTGGGGCGATTTATATCAAAAACTATTCATTAACAAACCAAAATAAATAAAAAATAAAATACACTAAACGAATGTTGGACCGATAAGCTTAGAGGCTCGACTTGTACTTCCCTAGAGCAGGCCTAAGTCTCTCTGCTCAACTTAACTTAAAGAGTAAAAATTATTCCCATTTATATTTCACAGAGATATTTTTAATTGAAATCCTAAATTAGTAAGAATTTTGTCCTTCCTCGACGGTGACATGTTTGCCGAAGGTGAGCAAGGGACACTGGCTAGGCCCAAAGCCCGCTGAAGGCGGGTATTGCAGCTAGTTTCATATAAAATATTTCACTTTTTAATGTCACATAAAAAGATGAACTCCAGGCTTTGAAAATTACTGATTTTAATTTGAAATTAAACAGTGAAATAGAATTTATTTTTTCAATTAAAAAAAAATATTTAATTACTAATTATCATAGAAAAGTTAGAGTTTTGCATGGGGTGGAGAGATAAAGAGAGAACGGACTTATTTGATTAAAGAAAAACATGTTAATAATAATGATTAATAAAAAATATTTGTTTTTAATTTTGATATATTAAGTAAAATGGTATTTTAGTTTATTAGAAGAGGGTGATTTACACCCTCTCACTCCCTGGGTGTCATACTTTATCAGAATGTTATAATTACAAATTAGATAATATTATGAGTATATTAAAAAGAGAAAAAAAAGTGAAAATATACTATATATGTAATATTGCGATCATGTCAAAAATTCGACGTCGAGGATATATACTCGTTTTGAGGGTCCCTAATTCCAAAAAAAAAGTGGGTCCCTCAAAATGCTCAGTAGGGATGTTTGTTTGTTCAAATCTATTTCGACACAAAAAAAAATCTGGCAAACAAATACAGAATGCAACTTTAAATTAGCGAAAGTAAGAGAAAGTTGTGTACTGTGCAATCACTCACACCAGATTACCTTTCTCCCTCACTGAAACTCCTCTGGATCCGCCCTTGTTAAGGGGAGGGAGAGAGAACATACCCCGATTGATTGGAGGAAAGAATTTTATAAAAAATATAATTTTTATTTTGAAATTTTATTTATAATAGTAATTTGGAGTAATAGAAGGGGTGGATTACACCCTCTCTCATCCTACTTTATTAAATACCTTAATAATTAGATGATCAAACGGGGAGTCGTGAATTTGGGGGGTGAACGAACGTCGTTTTTGCACAAATAACAAAGAAATAGACGAAATTTAAGAATTTAATTTTTCAATTAAAAAAAAAAAAATATTTAATTACTAATTATAATAAAAAAGTTTTTGTTAAGAAAGTCATGGGGTGGGGGAGGAGAGAGAAAAAGAGAACGGACTTCATATGATTAAAGAAAAAATGTTAATAATAGTGAATTAATTAATAAGTTTTGTTTTTAAATTTTATCTATTAAAACAAATAGTATTTTAGTTTATTAGAAGGGGGTGATTTACACCCCCTCACTCCCTGGGTGTCATACTTTATCAGAGTGTTATAATTATACCGGTAAATTGGATAAAATTATGAGTATATTAAAAAGAGAGAAAAAAAAGTGAAAATATAAATAATTATAAAATGTTAGTTAATCCGTTATGCAAATGAGATAAGGAAATATTCAATACCTTAATGATAAGATGACCAAACGAGCAGGTGGATGAACGTCTTAATTGCACAAATAACACAACACAACACAATATAAAATAAACTAAACACACGCGAGAGACGAACGGAGTGACTCACGACACGACTCGAATTCAACTAGAGACATGCAGGCAGGCAGCAGACAGAGAGAAACAGCATTGCTTTCAGAAGCGCCCAAGAAATATTTATCAAATAAATTCTCTTTTTATAAAAATACTTTTCATTTGAAAACAAACTAACGGGGATTTATTCTGTTGGGAATAAAATCGAAATCTCTTTATTAAATAACTATTAAAAGACTCACTTCTTTAATCCACCCCTAGAATCTACCCTCTGTAAAATAAAATACTTCTAAGCGTAATTTTTTGTATTTATTTATTTATTAGGGATATATTGGAAGTGAAATAATTTTTAAAAGGCTTATTTAATTAATCCACCCCTAGAACCTACCCTCTGTAAAATAAAATACTTCTAAGCGTAATTTTTTGTATTTATTTATTTATTAGGGATATATTGGAAGTGAAATAATTTTTAAAAGGCTTATTTAATTAATCCACCCCTAGAACCTACCCTCTGTAAAATAAAATACTTCTAAGCGTAATTTTTTGTATTTATTTATTTATTAGGGATATATTGGAAGTGAAATAATTTTTAAAAGGCTTATTTAATTAATCCACCCCTAGAACCTACCCTCTGTAAAATAAAATACTTCTAAGCGTAATTTTTTGTATTTATTTATTTATTAGGGATATATTCGAAGTGAAATAATTTTTAAAAGGCTTATTTAATTAATCCACCCCTAGAACCTACCCTCTGTAAAATAAAATACTTCTAAGCGTAATTTTTTGTATTTATTTATTTATTAGGAATCTATTGGAAGTGAAATAATTTTTTAAAAGGCTTATTTAATTAATCCACCCCTAGAACCTACCCTCTGTAAAATAAAATACTTCTAAGCGTAATTTTTTGTATTTATTTATTTATTAGGAATCTATTGGAAGTGAAATAATTTTTAAAAGGCTTATTTAATTAATCCACCCTTAAAACCTACCCTCTGTAAAATAAAATACTTCTAAGCGTAATTTTTTGTATTTATTTATTTATTAGGGATCTATTGGAAGTGAAATAATTTTTAAAAGGCTTATTTAATTAATCCACCCTTAAAACCTACCCTATATAAAATAAAATACTTCTAAGCGTTCGGCGAACCTTGCGCTAGCCAGGGAGGCTTCGCTTAAATACAAATCTAATTATTACTAATACATTATTTCTCTTTTCTTCTCTTTGAAAAAGAGAGCAGAAATGAAAAAAATATTTTTTTTTTTTTAATAAATAAGTTATCTGATTTTTACTTTGAAACTATTTTTTTTTTTTTTATAAAAACATTTATTAAAAAAATAAAAATATATGTAACTGTGAATTGAAATACATAATGGACTTCAATAAATTAAATTTCGTTCGCTGGTAAAGAAATTTCTTAATTATTTTTCTAGTGCAGTATATAAATTGACATTTTAAATTTGGAGACATTAAAATGTCAGATCAGTTAGTTTGGAAAACTCTTTAGTAATGGATAATTATGAGTTTGTTCTCAACACAAGAATAAATAGCGTAGAAAACATTTGAAAAAATGTTAGACACGTTGTTATTGACTTGAATTAATGTAAAGTTGGCGTTGCTGGGTGAAATTTGTTTCGGGTACAAAAGTATCAGGTAAAAGTATCGGGTCAGAACAAGTACCTGTAACAGCTGGTACCTGGTACAGCAAAATCGAGTAACGACCCATGTCTAATCTCAACCCGTTTAAAAGTCATTATAAAATTTAAAAAAATATCCAAAATGAAAATTCAGTGCTCTTAAAATTAAAATTTCGAAAGATGCTTCCTAAATAACGCCAAGGCAATAAACGTAATGTAGCTGTCAAAATACAAATTTTTAATTATTACATCTAATTATTATTAAATAAAATTTTTTTTTTTTTTTAACAGAAACTTTTTTCCATCCACACTCAAATCCATATGCACACAGTCTGTTCGGCAACTTAGGCCATGTAAGGGTTTATACGATAACCGTTGTGAATATATATTATTTGGGGTGCTGGCATTCTTATTTAAGCCAAAAAAAAAAAAATGTTGATATTTAGAAAAATTGAAGAATGCTAAATTTCGTAAAAATTGGAAGGGGGGGGGGGAGGGCAGGGTGGTTAGGTTAAAACAGATTTTTTGTCTCAGGATTTTTTTTTTTTTTTAATTTAAATTAAGGCCTTTTTAGGCATCGAAGGCCATTAAGACTCCGTATCTATTTTCAGTTGGATGGGTATATTGTTTGCATCGTTCATTAACATGGAGCCAAACAATAAGAATAAAGGGTCGGACTAAGCCGAGGGCACAACTTTGCCCACCCACTGTTCAAGAAAAAAATATTTGTCCCCCCCTAGAGCACCCCCTAATGATCCGATGTTATACATATTATATATCATTTTACTCGGGAGGAAGTCTAGTTTCTGAATATATAAAAAAAATTATAGGTTATGCAAGAAAAAAAATTTTGTCCCCCCTAGAGCCCCCCCCTAATGGTCCGATGTTTACCAAAAGCTTTTCAGTTCTTGGCCTCTACCCCTAGATTATGGGTGCAAAATTTCAAAACAATTGAATGAATAGTTTTTGAGATTTCGTTGACGAAAAAAATTACCACAGACACACACACACATACACACAGACTTCATTCCAAAAACTTCTTAAATGGATTCAGGGGACCTCAAAACGCATTTTGGCAGCTTCAGAAAAATTTCAATTTTTTTTACGATTACATTAACTTTACCTGTCCAACCTACGGTTGATGGGCAAAGTTAAAAATTAAACGATATTAATTTTTAGTAAGTGTTTAAAGAGTATTTTTTTCTCTTTTTTAGACAATATTTTTAATCTTCCCACGCCACTTTTGCACCATCACAATGACCGCTAATTTGCTCTGGGTCTTTAACCGCCGACTGAAAGTCCGAAACGCAAACAGGGGGTCCTTATCGCATACGTTGAGAAGCTATGTTTTAAAAGATGTTAAAAGAAATATAAAAGTAATAAATTTCCTATTGGGATCTTTAGCATTTCAATACTCTACCTGGTGGCTTAAATTCGAACTAGCGATTGTAGGATAAACCTTCATATGTTTAACGTGATATAAGGGACAAGAACATTTAAACATCTGATATAATTGTATTATTTAAAAAAAAAGTTATAACCCACGAGTAAACATTATTGTTAGATTAATAAATAATACATACATACACTAATATATTCACAAATATGAAATTTTCTCCTTATAAAAATAAAAGCAATGTGTATCTACTTTGTGTTTATGGGTGTAAAAGTCATGCATCTAAGCATGAAACAGTTCGATTTCATTATTTTCCAAAAAAA
>JAKCPI010015234.1:0-12563 GCA_023213315.1 Euborellia annulipes
GCTTTCATGTTACCTAATGTGCGGATCGCCTCGTAATTTTGATGATATACCTTATTAATTGTTAATCCACATGCTACTGATATAATGATAGGATTAAATAGCCGACAAATCATCCAAAATAATGAATTTTCCAGCATTTTTGTATCATCATAGGCAAAAGTCAAAGCCAAACTCACATAAGTTAATCCAGTTACACAAGCAAACGAGTCAAGAAAGATGATAAAATTCAAAAAAGAAAAAATGCTATTTATGTCCTCAGTTAAGTGACTGATGTTCCAATAAATTGAAGAGTGATGAGTGATTATTGAGAGAAAATTCACTTCTTACCAGAAAAGAATCGAGTTTTAATCAAATTTGATTCAGATATTAAATCATGATTATTTAATTTGGTATTTAAATTTTTGCAATTGCAAATTTATAAAATACGTTAAATTTACAAATATGAGAATAATTGTATGTCAAAGTTATATCCCCAAAGCCGAAGTATATTTGATAGAGAACTAAATATAGAGAAAGTTCTGGATTAACAATACTTTGTAGTGCCATTATCATAACCATTATTAATAAATATACTGGGAATATATAATTATTTAATATAAATATTTTACGATAATTTAAACGTAGAAGTTTTGGAATTCATTTAATTTCTACAACTTTAAAGTTTAACTAATTTGGAAACTTTTTAGAAAAAGATATATAAAAACAAATATTAATTCAATTATACCATCAAAGATAGACAAAATTAGTATTATCATAGTAAACAGCTCTCAATTTCTATTTTTTGGTTGATGGGTAAGCCTACAAAAAATTTATATCGATAGATATTTTTTTTTTAAAATAATACAAATTAAACCCCACATGAAACCTAGCTTAGTTTGCGTAATTATCTTATCTTTGGAAACGCGAAATGGGCATATTCCACTAACCCATGTTGTGTATTTGCAAAAACCTCAACGGATGCACGAAATCCATTTTTCAATGTTGTTGGTAATTTTAGAGTAGGGATTTTTTACTGTTAATTATAAAAAATATAGTCTATTTTAAAAATTGTTATCTGTGTTTAAGATCAAACAAAAATTTCTAAACCTTATAAAATAATCATAAACAAGAATGAATTTAATTATCCATTAGATCTATAAACATAGCACGGGACTTTTTTATAATTAGGGGGTAGATGCGAACAAAATTATTAAAATTTAATTCTTGTTTTGTCTTCAAAATTGTATATGTCGTTACAAAAAATCTGGTGTGACAAGTACATAACACAACTTTCAATTACCGATGATAAGAGAAAGTTGTGTGTTGTGCGACCAGTCACACCGGATTTTTCTTTTGATGCACACTTGTATTTTGATACTTATATATTCATACAAATAAATTTAAAAAATTCTCGACATGATCTAATACTTTCTCTCTATATATTTGATATATAGGGTAAGTGTAAATAAGTCTTAAATACATGCTGATAATCGTATAAACAAGTACTAACAAGCCAATAATATGGACAATATGAAAGCAACGGAACAACAATATGAGATCGACCCTCTGTTGTAAACGAATGGAGAACCTGGCTAAACAAAAATGAAAGGCAATTTACCCTCATCATTTTAGATAATACATCCAACTTGATAAATGTAAATGACTTTGTAATAATTTTATATATGAAGCACAAAAATTCTACAATCTTGGGGTACAAAGCTATTTTAATAGTAAATTTGCTTTCGACATCCTCATTGTTATAAATAACAAATATTTTTCTTAAATAAACATGTACTAGGAATTACCGATATTGCCTTCCTCTGTAAACCAATGAGGACCCGCACGCTGATTTAGCATTAAGGTTGCGTTGCTTTCATGTTGCCCAGTGTGCTGGCCGTCTAAAAGAAAATTTGTAGATTTACCTCATTAATTGTAAATTCACATACTGTTGAAATAATTATGGGATTAAATAGTCGACAAATCAACCAGGTTATTGAAGTTCCAAGGGCTTTGGTTTCATTATTGGCAAAACCCACAACAACACTCACATAAGTTAATGCGGTTACACCATAAAAGGTGTGAAGAAAGATGATAAAATTCACAAAAGAAAATATGCTATTTATTTCTTCAGATATCTGACAAATGTTCCAATAAGTTGAAGAGTGCACAGAAAAAGAAAATTCACTTCTTTCAGAAATGAATCGAGTTTTAATCAAATTTGAGTCAGTAATCAAATCTTCATTGATTAATTTCTTATTTAAATTTTCAAATTGCAATTTTATAAAATACGTTAAATTTACAAACATTATAATGATTATATGCAAAGACAGATCACAAAAGGCGGAGTAAAAGAAAGATTTGAAAGATATTCCCGAATTAATAATTCCTGGTAGTGTCATTATCATAAAAATTATTAATAAATATACTGGAAATATATAATTATTTAATATAAAAATTTTACGATAATTTAATCGCGGCTGAAATTCATTTTAGTATCTTCAAAAGTTTAACTAATTTAAAACTTTTTAAAAAGAAATATATAAAAACAAGTAATTCAATTATACCATCAAAGATAGACAAAATTAGTATTATCATAGTAAACAGCTCAATTTTTATTTTTTGATTGATAAATAGGCCTATAACAAAATTTATATTCAGTGATATTCTTGAAATAATACAAATTAAGCTCCATATGAACCACAATTTAGGTATAGTAATTATCCTATCTTTGGGAACGCGAAATGGACATAGCCCTGTTACACATGTCACGTATTGCGAAAACCTCATCGAATGCACGAAATCCATTTTTTGAGTGTTGTTGTTCCTATAGTAGGGATTTAACTGTTACTTATAAAAAATAAAAAATAAAAAATATAGTGTAGGTAATTGTTATCTGTATTTAAGATCAAAAAATATTTCCAAACCTTATAAAATAATCATAAGCAAGAATAAATTTAATTATCAATTAGATCTCATCATAGTATAAACATTGCACGGGATTTTTTTTATAAGTAGGGGTAGACGTGGACAAAATTATTCTTATATAAATAAATCCATGTTTCCTTTGAAGTCCATATGAAGTGGTGGAGTCAATACTTTTTGTCATTTTTTTCTTTTGAACTAGTGGAAGAGATTTCATCACAGTAACGCTGAGTTTAAGAGAATTCTAAAATATAGCCTAATATTTTGATACTTACATGCTCATACAAATAAATAGAAAAAAAATCTCCAGTCACTTAATTGTAAAACCCGTGCTGATAAAGATTAAACTATGACTGTTCACACCAAGGGCGGATACAGGGGAGGGGGTGGTAAAGGGCGTAATTACCCTCGCCCCCGGTCCTCACGAGATTTGAAAAAAAAAAAATTAATGTAAAATTTTAAAAATTAATACATAAAAATTAGATTTGTATTTATATTCTGCCAAACAAGTACAGAATGCGCCTATAAATTACTGAAATTAAGAAAAAATTGTGTGCTGTGCGAACAGTCACATCAGATTGCTCCCCCCTCCGAGAAATATCTCTGGATCCGCCCTTGGTTCACACACTAGACAATATGAAAGCAACGAAACAGCAATATGATATCGATGACCTGTTCTAAATGAATGGATAACCACAGGCCTGTGAAGATTTTTGCGGCATGAGATATTTTAATGCAGATATGTCAAGTCAAATCCCCTGATAACGGAAATGTTATTAGTTTTTGCGTATCAGTTTTCGCACAATTCGATTTTTAACACAAAAATGAGAGCGTGCGGTCCACCACGCGTATGCGTATATGTATATTATGTTAAAATATAGATAGATAGAAAGAGAATCCTCCACAGTAGGGTTGGTCGAATCGATTTCGATTTTAATCGAAAATCGATTTTGAGCTTCGATTTTCGATTAAAATCGAAATCGATTCAGTGTTTTTGAAAAAATCGAAAAAATCGATTTTTGCCGGCCGATTTTCGATTTTCGATTTTACAAGAAAGTGATTTTAGCGACATGATCTGTCCGTCTGTGTTCAATTTTAAGCTTGAAGGATTTGAGCTATGTGGTTGGAATTTAAGATAGACACCCCCTGGAGCGAGAAAATAAGCGGTTAATTAAAATTGGCCAAAAAGTACTAGTACTTTACTGAGGTAGTTTTTCAGGTTTTTTTTGATTTTCTTAAAAATAGCCTCAACGATTTTGATTAAAATTCAAAAATCAATTATTTTTTAAATGCTCTTTAAAATGTATATTCTCATTTTGAAGTACACTTTACTCTTGTATTTCATAGGAAAGATAGGAGAATTTGTTGCAATGGTAACAAAATATAAATATTTCCCCATGTTTATAAATTTTAATCTTGAATTCAGCCCTCGGGGCTTGGTGTAGTGGTTAGCATGCTAACCTCGTATACCAAAAGTCGCGGATTCGGACCCCAGGCAGACCGATGATTTTATTTAAGCCATTTGGATACCAAATGGCTTAAATAAGAATGCCTGGACCCCTAATATGTGTGTATTATCAATAACGGATATCGTATATCGTAAAAGTCTTAAATGGCCTAAGTTGCCGAGAAGACTATGTGAATGTGTGTGTGAATGAGAAAAAAAGGGTGTTTTAGAAAAAAAATCTTGAATTCAAATGTACCTTAAGCTTACTGTCGGAACCTAAATATATGTCCACACAAAAATCTGGTGTGACAAGCACAGAACACAACTTTCGCTTACTGAAGATAAGAGAAAGTTGTGTGTGCGACTAGTCCCACCATATTTTTTGAGAAATATAGAAGCTGATGTTTAGTTCTCTTGGTTTGTTAAAATTTACGTTATAACGTTAAAACTTAAGTTATAAACACTAAATATGTTATACCATATACAATGTGTTGGTTTTTAAAGAAGTTATAAAGACTGAATAAATTGATTTGGGCATCAGTAATGCAACGTTCTATTTTTCTTGTTCCACAAACCGCTTGGAAATCGTAAGCAGAACCTTAAAATCAACTTATGGGCATAGTGAAAGATTTTTCGTAAAAAAATCGAAAATCGATTAAAATCGATTTTTTTAAGGCAAAAATCGATTTTTTTAAAAATCGATTATTTGGTTTCGATTTTAAAAATCGAAAATCGATTCAGCCTCCGAATCTACCAACCCTACTCCACAGTGGGAGGGGGGTAGGAAATAGGGTACACGAAATTTCCGTGTTTTTCGTCTCGTTCGGGCTTTTTTTTTTGTAATTTTTTTCCGGATTTGTGATATAAAACGAATTTATTTAGGAGCACTGAGGCCTAAGGCCTTTAAGCCATTTGGTATCCAAATGGCTTAAATAAAATTATCGGACTGCCTGGGGTCCGAACCCGCGACATTTGGTATACGAGGTTAGCATGCTAACCCCTACACCAAACCCCGAGGGCCTTATTTGTTTTAAACTATTTTAACTGTACAATCGATATGTCATCAAACCTCTGTAGTTTTTTTTTAGAGAAATTTAAAGTATTATGGTTTTTACATATAATTTAATAAGTAATAAATATTTCATTTCAACATGGCAAAAAACCTTACAGGATACGAAATAATTGTTAACATATTTGAATTCAAAACACCGAAATTAGGTTTAGAGACCTCTTAAACCCCGTGCCGCAGAAAAAAAAATTTAAATCTGCAGGCCTGTGTAACCGGTCGAATCAAAAATGAAATGCAATTTACACCTATTACTTTAGATCATTCCTCCAAGTTGAACATCCATCTTATTTTTTTAATAAAAAAAAAAAACACTCCCACAGTCTTTTCGGCAACTTCGGCCATTTAAGACTTTTAACGATGTTTGATGTTATTAATATATCTATTGGAGGTCCAGGCATTCTTATTTAAGCCATTTAGTATCCAAATTTCTTCTTTTTTTCGATATGACTTCATTTTACTGCTTCAGAGGGAACTCGGCGGAAAATCGTTTTGTTGCTTATTTTCACGCTCCAGGGAGGAGGTGCCTAACTTAAATATAAAACACAAGGAAGGAAGCAGGTGCAGCCAAAATTAAAGCCTCCGACGTTGTTACAATCAACGAGACGTTTCGAGAAAACTTTATTTCCTCATCATCAGTCTTTCCTACACAAGAAATACATAATATAACACATTAATATAGAATAGATAGAATTTTTTTTTTTTTAACAATATAAGATAACACTTACAAATTGTATTTGTCCCGGAGTTGTTAAAATTGCACAATACATTTATTATGTATTTTCTTTATGGGTGTGTTATTCATTGACTTGTTCAGTGAGAATGTTAAAAATTGTAAAACCTTCTCGATTATAAATATATTTCTTTCAATATTTCTATAATTAAAAATTTAATCTTAAAATCTGGTCAATGCTATTTAAATTAAAACGAAATGTTGAAAGAAGAAAGCTTTTCATCAAATCAATAAAGACAAATTTACATAGAATATATAAAAATTTTAAAAATTTTTTTTAAAAATAAAATGTATTTTTCTCTCAAAAATTCCCTTATAAAAACCCCCTGAAAGAATGATGATGAGGAAATAAAGTTTTCTCGAAACGTCTTGTTGATTGTAACAAGGTCGGAGGCTTTAATTTAGGCTGCACCTGCTTCCTTCCTTGTGTATAGATCAACAGCCACGTACTTCATTGGTTAAATATAAAATTTCAGCTTCCTAGCTGAATTCCTTCATGCTTAAAATTGAACACAGACAGACACACATCTTCCTTGGTATAAAAAGCAAATATAATCTTCTTAAATAAATGATACCTGTGCTTCAGATCAGCGATCTTGGCTCTTGGGGAGTGAGGACCCGTACGCTGTTTAAACATTAATGTTGCGTTGCTTTCATGTTACCCAGTGTGTGGACCGCCTAAAGGAATTTTGATTTACCTCATTGATTGTTAATTCCACATGCTGCTGAAATAATTATAGGATTAAATAGTCGACAAATCATCCAAGTTATTGAACTTTCCAGCGTTTTTGTTTCATTATTGGCAAAACTCACAACAACACTCAAATAGGTTAATCCAGTTACACATAAAAATGAGCCAAAAAAGATGATAAAATTCAAAAAAGAGAAAATGCTATTTATTTCTTGAGATATCTGACTAATGTTCCAATAAGTTGACGAGTGCAGAGTGATTTGGGAAGGGAATTCACTTCTTACAGAAAAGAATCGAGTTTTAAACAAATTTGAATCAGAAATCAAATCATCATTGATTAATTTCGTATTTAAATTTTGCAAATGTAAATTTATAAAATACGTTAAATTTACAAACATTAGAATAGTTACATGCAAAGTAATATCACAAATGGCGAAGTAAATGAATGAATAGAAAGAAATTTCTGAATTAATAACAGCTGGTAGTGTCATTAACATAACCATTATTAATAAATATACTGGGAATATATAATTATTTAATATAAAAATTTTACGATAATTTAAACGCGGTTGGAATTCATTTACTATTCTCAAAAGTTTAACTAATTTAAAACTTTTTAGAAAGAAATATATAAATACAAGAAATTCAATTGAACCATCAAAGATAGACAGAAATAGTTCTATCATTGCAAATAGCTCAATTTCTATTTGTTTATTGAGGAATGTTTCTAGAAAAAAATATGTATCAAGAGATATTTTTAAAAAAATCCAAATTAAACTCCACACGATACCGAATTTAGGTTGCGTAATTATCTTATCTTTGGAAACGCAAAATGTGCATAATCCTGTAAGCCATGATGTGTATTGCCAAAACCTCAACGAATGCACGAAATCCATTTTTTGAGTGTTGTTGCTCCTATAGTAGATATTTTACTGTTAATTATAAAAAATATATTCTAGGTTAATGTTTGTTATCAGTATTTGAGATCAAATAAAATAATCCAAACCTTATTAAATAATCATAAGTTAGAATAAACTTAGTTATCTCTATGGCCTAATTATAATTAAAATAAAAAAAAAAAAGAATAAATTTAATTATCAATTAGATCTCCTCAAGCTATAAACATAACACGGGATCTTTTTTTTTTATAAGTAGGGGACAGATGTGGGCAAAATTATTCTTATATAAAAAAGTCTTGTTTCCTCTTTAGTCCATATCTAGCCGTGGCCAACAATTTTTTTTTTAAATTCAAAAATCAATTATTTTTTAGATTCTCTTTAAAATGTATATTCTCATTTTGTCATTGAAATCTTCTGAAGACCACTTTACTCTTGTACTGCATACAAAAGAGGAGAAATGGTTGACATGGTAACAAAATATAAATATTTTCCCATACTTATAAATTTTACATGCCCCGGGTGTGGCATAGTAGGTAGCGTGCCTACCTCCTATACCAAACGTCGCGGGTTCGGACCCAGGCAGTCCGATGATTTTATTTAAGCCATTTGGATACCAGATGGCTTAAATAGAAAATGCCTGAACCCACAATAGATAATATATATTATAACGGTTATCGTCAAAGTCTTGAATGGCCTGGGTTGCCGAAGGGACTGTGTAAATGTGTGTGTGAATGAGAAAAAAGTGTGAATGTTAAAAAAAAAAAAAAATTTCCATCTTAATTCAAATGTTACGTACTGTCGGGAACTAAATATATGTTGACACGAAAAATCTGGTGTGACAAGCACAGAACACAACTTTCGATTATCGAAGGTAAGAGAAAGTTGTGTGCTATGCGCCAGTCACACCAGATTTTTTGTTTTGAAGTAGTGGAAGTGACTACAACACAGTAACACCGAGTTTAAGAGAATTCTAAAATATAATATTTTTATACTTACATACAAATAAATTTAAAAAATCCTCAGTCGCCTAATTGTAAAACAAGTGCTGATAAAGATTAAACTAAGGCTGTATACACACGGGACAATATGAAAGCAACCAAAAAGCAATAGTATATTGATCTCTGTTGTAAAAGAATGGAGGACCGTACGAAACATAATGAAATGCAATTTGCATTTATTACTTTAGATGATTGAAGATTCCATTTGTTATTTTATCATAAATTAAGATGATAATTTATATATGAAGCATAAAAATTCTGCTATGTTGGAGTCCAAAACTATTAATAAAATAAAATATTTTATTGAAAAGTTGCTGATCATGTTGGAAATAAGATGTACATTCAAATGTCCAAATGGCTTAAAATTTCATTTAACATCGATTTTACATCGGAATGTGACAAGCACAGAACTTTCAAAAATTAAGAGAAAGTGTATGCTCTGCGACTTGTCCCACCAGATTTTTTTTTGAACTGATGATGACCAAGAGTCCGGTCGAAATATCAACAGAATAAAATTGATTAAAGAAGCGTCGATTATATGCTCGTTTTATTTTCCGGTTACTTTTATATATTAAATTACCTTTCGACATAAAAAGCAATTATTTTCTTAAATAAATCAGTACCTGTACTACAGATTAGGGTTTGGACCCCTGTGGAAACCGAAACCGGTAAACCGGTTTTTCGGCTAATTTTCAAAAACCGAAAAACGGAGTTTTCCTCGAAAAATCGAATTCGGTTGTTTTTACTTTCTCTTACCTCTATATATATATATATATATATATACAGTAGAACCTCGATAAGTTAAACCTCGCTAAGTTCAAAACCTCCGTAACTTAAAAATTTTTTCATTTCCCTTCCCTTGACAGCGTAAAACCTCTATTACTTAAAGAACAAAGGACCTCTGTAACTTAAACAAATATTTTGAGCATGGCCCTCGATAACTTAAAATAATATTTTGGCGACCTCTATAACTTAAAGTATTTCTTTACATATCATTGAAAAAATAGTTAATGCAGAAAATCAAAAATACATGAAATATATTTATATTCATTACAACGGTTATCGTAAAAGTATTTTATGGCCTAAGTTGCCGAAAAGACTGCGTGTATGAGTGTGGGTGTGAATGAGAAAAAAGTGTGAATGTTTTTTATTATTAAAAAAAAAAAAAAATTATCTTTGTATTCTTTTGGATTTTTGTATTCTATGAATGTAAACAAATCCTCAAGCAGGCTCTGGATTGGAATAGTAGTAATAATAATTTTCTTGCCCTCGGGGCATGGCGTAGAGGTTAGCGTGCTAACCTCGTATACCAAACGTCGCGGGTTCGGACCCCAGGCAGTCCGATGATTTTATATAAGGCATTTGGATACCAAATGGCTTATATAAGAATGCCTGGACCCCAATATGTATAATAAAAATAACGGTTATCGTCTAAAGTCTTAAATGGCCTAAGTTGCCGAAAAGACTGTGTGAATGTGTGTGTGAATGAGAAAAAAGTGTGAATGTTTAAAAAAAAAAAAAAAAAAAAATAATTTTCTTGGGTTCGAGATTCCCAGGCATTCTGATAATTTTATTTTAGCCATTTGGATACCAAATGGCTTAAATAAGAATGCCTGGACCCCAATATATAACTATATTTTCAATTGATGGGATGTGGCTGTGAGATGTCAATTTATGTGGTATGGAGGACGCAGCCAGATAGAGTACTCTATTCAATAAAACAAACTCCTTTCAACAAAACGTTTCGGCCAAATTTATTGCGCCATCCTCAGTTGTTAAAGAGTCTTATGAGAAAATAGAGTTGTCATATGTATTTACATTGTTGTGATACATAGGCAATTTATTAAATGTTTGCTTATGACAAAATACACATATGACAACTCTATTTTCTCATAAGACTCTTTAACAACTGAGGATGGCGCAATAAATTTGGCCGAAACGTTTTGTTGAAAGGAGTTTGTTTTATTGAATAGAGGCTACCTATCTGGCGCTGTCCTCCATACCACATAAATTAACTATATTTTCATAATAACGGTTATCGTATAAAGTCTAAAATGGCCTGAGTTGCCGCAAAGACTGTGTTCTAAATAGATTCAGATGTTGAAAAAAAACTGGTTTACCGGTTTTCCGCTTTGCTAAAAAACCGAAAAACCTGTTTTCAAAATTGTCCAAACCCTACTACGGATCACAGATACTTATTTAGCATTAATGATATGCTGCTTTCATGTTGCCTAATGTGCGGGCCGCCTAAAGAAGTTTTGTTGATTTACCTCATTAATTGTTAATCCACTAGCTACTGAAATAATTATAGGATTAAATAGCCGACAAATCACCCAAGGTATTGAAAATTCAAGAAATGTTGTTTCATTATTGACAAAACTCACAACAACACTCACATAAGTTAACCCAGTTACGCAGAAAAATGAGTTAAAAAAGATGATAAAATTCAAAAAAGAAAAAAATGCTGTTTATCTCCTCAGATAACTTACAAATATCCCAATAAGTTGACGAGAGCAGAGTGATTTGTGAAGGAAATTCACTCCTTACATAAATGACTCGATTTCTAATTAAATTTGTGTCAGTTATCAAATCATGATTATTTAATTTGGTATTTATATTTTGCAATTGCAAATTTATAAAATACGTTAAATTTACAAACATGAGAATAATTATATGCAAAGTTATATCAGAAAAGCCGAAGTACAATTCATAGAGTAATGAATTGAAAGAAATTTCTGAATTAATAAAACCTGGTAGTATCATTATCATAACCATTATTAATAAATATACTGGGAATATATAATTATTTAATATAAAAGTTTTACGATAATTTAAACGCGGTTGGAATTCATTTAGTTTCTTTAAAAGTTTAACTAATTTAAAACTCTTTAGAAAAAAAAATATAAAAAACGAATAATTCGATTAGAACATCAAAGATACACAAAATTAATACTATCATAGAAAACAGCTCAATTTCAATTTGTTTGTTCATGAATAGGCCCACAAAAAAATTTATATCGAGCGATATTTTTAAAATAATACAAATTAAACTCCATATAAAACCCAATTTAGATCGAGTAATTATCCTATCTTTGGAAACCCGAAATGTGCATAATCCTGTAACCCATGTTGTGTATTGCCAAAACCTCAACGAATGCATGAAATCCATTTTTTTGAGTGTTGTTGTTCCTACAGAAGTGTTTTAACTGATAATAAAAAATATAGTCTAGGTTAAAGATTGTTATCTTTATTTGTGATCAATCAAAATTTTTCAAACCTTATAAAATAATCATAAGCATAGCATGAATATATTTAAAAATATCGATTAGATCTCACCATAAGAAGAATAAATAATGCACGGGATATTTTAAACTTTGCCCAAGTTTGGGGGAGTTAATGTAATCGTAAAAAAAAAAATCGAAATTTTTCTGAAGCTGCCAAAATGTGTTTTGAGGTCCCCTGAATCCATTTAAGTAGTTTTGGAATGATGTCTGTGTGTGTGAGTGTCTGTGTGTATGTCTGCGGTAATTATTTTCGTCAACAAAAACTCAAAAACTATTCACCCAATTGTTTTGAAATTTTGCACACATAAACTAGAGGTAAAGGTCAAGAACTGAAAAAACCCAAAAATTTCATTTTTACCCCATTTGGGGTAGTTTACCTCGGTTCCCCGACCCCTGCTCTAAAGCGCCCCCTAATGGCCCAATGTTTACCAAAAGCTTTTCAGTTCTTGCCCTTCACCTCTAGTTTATGTGTGCAAAATTTCAAAACAATTGGATGAATAGTTTTTGAGTTTTCGTTGACGAAAAAAATTACCACACACACACA